>PVKA01001281.1:34377-152090 GCA_004027165.1 Ctenomys sociabilis
AGAGAGAGAGAGAGAGAGAGAGAGAGAGAGAGAGAGAGAGAGAGAGAGAGTCTGGGGTAGAATCCTCACTGACTGTGCACAAGGCCCTGAATTCAGCTCCCACCCCGCAAGGCAAATAGACTGGTGGCAAGGGAGGGACACATCAGGCTATGTGTAAGCCTGAATGGGTGGATGCAGTGGTAGGCATTCATCATCATGGCCCTCTGGGAGGCTGAGGCAGGAAGACCCCACGTTTGAGCCTAGCTGGGAAATTCATGAAGGCCTTGTCTCAAAGCAATTTTTAAAAAGTCTGAGAAATGCAGCTGTCAACATTCTCAAATTCATCTGTTGACTGGTTTGAATCCAGTGCTAATTAAATTCCTAACAGCATCTTAAAAAGTTCTAAGGCAATTCTAAAAGATATCTGAAAACTCAAAGAGGATTTGGAATAGACTTGACAATGGTGAAGCATCAAGTGAGAGGGCGCATTCTGATACCATTGTCCACTGGCAAGATGCAGTACTCAGAGGGAGAGTTAACAGAGCAGAGCACGAAACAGCTCTCCATAGTCATGTTCAATTGATGCGGGTCGGGGGGTCACTAATGGGCCATTTGTAATGCCTAGCTGAACTGAGTTAGTGTGGCTCTGCCTCTGGATGGCCCACCAGCATAAAAGGAGAACTGGAGAGGAAGATGGAGCTGAAGGTTTTCCTGGAGAAGCTTGTCCCCCTGACTTTCCTGCTACGATCAGCTATTCTTATCATCCTCGCTGTCACCGAGGATGAATGTGGCTCTTTCTGGGGAAGTTCTGGTCCTTATCTTGAGTGTTCCTGGCTCCAGTGCAGTTCCCTCAGCCTGCTGGCACAGATCCCTCATCCCACTGACACAGATGTTTCTAGCCTCTACCACTGACCTTTGGGCTTTCCCAGTGCAGATCCTTGGTACACTTACATGGGACATTGTCATGGGCTCCAGGCCTCCAGCTGGACTTGTGCAGGACACTGCCATGGGTTACTGGCCCTCCACTACATTTTCTGGGTCTCTTAACAATTGGACAGATTTCCTGCATTTGACTGTTTGGGTGAATATTATAAAAATAATCCTATAAATTATGTGTCCTATATTAAATCTAGACCTTTTTGAACCTTAACTACAACAGTCAGGTGCTGAGAGCTTCACCCCCACACACCATGTGTGTAGAAAGAGGCCAGGAGGAGCTGGCCTGTTCCTCCCCATGAGAGCACACAGCTAGAAGTCGCCATCTTGGAAATAGCTGCAGAGACCAAGCCTCACCAGACCCTAGAGGACTGGCATGGTGGTCCTGGGCTTCCCAGCATATAGAGGGATGAACAGTCAAGTTTCTGTCCTTTATGAACTACTCCTGCTGAGGCCTTTAGTTACAGCAGCACTAATTAAGTCACTCACTGTTTGCCAAAAGCTTCCCAAAACAAACTAGAGAATATGGAATAGTGGAAGACTACTCTGTAATAAAAACATATATACATATGTTTATATATATGTGTTTATATATATTTATATATAATAAAACTTTAAAATATAGTGATTGGAAGAAGCCAGTATGAAGACCTTCTGTTATTCCAAACCAAATGTATTGTGCTTGGAGTCATCATAGCGGTTGTGAAGGTGGGGTAACTGCTGGAAGATAGGCGGCTAGCTCCACAGTGACCAGAAATGAAGGCATTTTCTGAAGGGACAAAATGTTTCTGATATTGACCTGGCCAATGGTTATGCAAGTATATTATTCACCTGTCAAAATTCAAGGACTTAAAACCTGTGACTGGCACTTCGTTCTATCTTGTTACACCGTCAGGATAAACCTGAAGCCAGCCACAGTATATGAGGCACAAACTTCAGGGCTCTGAGAACAGGTATATGGTAATGCGCTTTGAGAATCTAATCTGCATTAGCACCTGTTGAAAGCTGGTCTCAAGGTATTTTATTGATAGGATGCCATAAAGGAGTCAACAGACCAGAAATTCCTAGCATTTACAACGTGGTACTTTAGAATCAGACCTGAATGTTCCCTGGGGGATTTCACTTTTATTTTCAGTTCTGGATTACTGGGCAGATTTTTTTTTTTCTTTCAGTGCTGGGGGCTGACACATGCTAGGTAAGTACTCTACCGCTGAGCTACACTCCTAGACCTGGGTAGAATCTTTGTTATGGTTTGTGTCTTCCCAAAGCCTCGTGTAGCAGATGTGGCTGGAGAAGCAGCAAGTGGCTTGAAGGGCAGGGCCTGAGAGGCATGAACCCTTAAACTATCAGCACCCTCTGCCCAGCGCTGCGGCCTCTCCGAGGTGTGGAGAAGGTCATCCTTGACTCAATGGTGTCCTCCAAGGTCTTGCTTTGTAATTTAGGCTGTTTTAAACTGTGAAACCTCCAGTAACTATGAGCTAAATAAGCCTTTCCTCCCTTCAATTTTGAATGTTGGGTATTTGTCCTAGCAACAAGAGAAGAGTAACTAAGATACTTGACTTACGAAAAGTTTTAAAGTGAAAATGATTAGGCTGAAACTGAAGTTTTTGTAGCATTCTCTTTTCTTTTTGGTACCAAGAACTGAAGTCAGGACCTTGCACATGGCAGGCAGATGCTGTGACACTGAGCTACTTCCCCAGGGCCTTTATCACATTTTTGTTAGATGGAACTCCCATCAATGATAACAGCAATACACGATTATCTTCAAGTGGAGAAAGTACTTTTGGTTACATAATAATAGGGCATTTGTAAATTCACACTGCTGTTAGTTTATCAGAATTCTACACTAGGAATGAGGCAAAATCCTCTTACTCCCTCTTGCACACGCACCGGCAATACAAGAAGACTGGAACTAGAGGTGAGAATGGCTGTGTACTACCCGGACACAGTCAAGAAAATCTGCATATCCTTAATTATTGCTGTCTCTAAGGATCCCTGGAGCCCAGGAGCTTCAGGCTGGCCCAGGGAACATAGAAGACTCTCATCTCTCCAGCCTACTCCCAGCAAATGGCAAGGGCATATAGGTATTTTCAGTTCTTCTGCTAAATACATGATCAAAATTGTGTAAGGATCACAAAATGTTTTCAGTACTCTCCAGAGTGTTGAAAATGGCTTTGAGAAAGACTGAGGAGGCTCAAAAGCGGACCAAACCCTCTGTGTGATGCTGAAGCCTATCTTTCTTGATGTAGTTGCAACTGGAAATGCAGCCAAATCCACCTAGAGCGGACTCACCCGCGGCTCAGCGCATCTTCTCAGTGCGCTGGCTTTCAATTTCACAAGATGAGTAACTTCATGGGTTGCATCTTTGATCCAGGGGAAGACACAAAAATCAGACGATGAACTCTGCCAATCAGTCTGTTACGTTGGCACTAGCTGCCCTTGAATAAAGTTGCTTAAATTTACTGCTCAGAATGAGAAATTGTGGAGTAAAACAGCAATTTAGGCATAAAGAAGTCAGACTTCTGAGACAAGGAGATAGCACAGTAGAATATGCATTTGCCTGGCAAGTGCAAGGTCCTTAGTTTAATCCCTGGTACCAAAAAAAAAAAAAAAAAAGGCTTTTGAGAAAAAAAAACGTAAGGCTTCTGAGAGCAAAGGTTAAACAGACCTCACCTATACAAGAAAGGCTGAAGGTAAGAATTTTGGTTTTTCTAGCTCAGGCCATCCCAGGACCTTCATACTGAGCTCCAGCCCTGCAGTTTTTACTTTGAACAGTATCCTCCCAAGTCACCAAATTGTTCATGCTGGACTGGAACTTGGGGTCCTGACTCAACCTTCCAGAAAACCGCACTCTAGGCACTCTAGGCCTTACTTTTCTTGATGAGAAAGTGAAAATAATTTTAACGATTTTTAAATTTTTCAATCTTATGAATCTTTTTTAGCTTTAATTCCGGGGAGAAATAAAGCCTAGCCTTTCGTGTATTCAGCGCAGGCGGCAGGGGTCTGCCTTTTCCCAGCAGGCTGCCCTGGTCTCATTTGGGCGAGCACGGTTTCCTCCGATCCACGAACCCGGAACAGAGGTCATCGGTAAAAATGCCACGCGGCCGTGCCTCGGCTGAGTCACGGAAATCCCCGGCCGGGCTGGCCAGGCCGCGGAGGCCGGGGAGGCGTGCGGTTATTACCGCTGGAGTTCCCCTAAGTCCTAAAAGGAAAGCACCGGCGGGAGGGCTGGGCGGCGACTGTGGGCGAGGCCGTTAAAGGCCGCGGCGGGCTCGGCCCCAGCGGACGGCCAGGACCCGGGTGCGCGGCAGAAGAGCCCACTCGTCCCGCGGTGCGTAGCAGCCTGGGGCCGTGAGTGCGCGTGCGCGTACGTGTCTGCGTGCGTGCGTGCGTTCTTGTCTGTGCGCGCTCCTGCGCTCCTGCGCCTCGCGCGGGCGCGGGCGCGGGCGCTGGCGGCCAGCGGCTGTCTGCCGGCCAGTGAGGCCGGGTGGCGGCGGCGGCGGCGGCGGCGGCGGCGGCGGCGGCGGCTCCGGAGCCGTGCGGTTTGCTCGGAGCCGGTTCCTTCGCGCACGCCGGCCCGGCGTCCGGGCGGCCTCCAGGTAAGCCTCTTTCATGCGCCGTCCCCGGGGAGGGGACCCCTCTGGGGCGCCCGGCCGCGGTGGCAGCCTCTCTCGGCCTCCCGGTGAGAGGTCCGCCTGCGGGGTCGGGGGGCCGGGGACGAAGGAGGGGGGCGTTTTCACTTGACGGCCGGGTCGCCGGCCCTTCGGAGGTGTTCCTGGGAATAGGCAGGGCGCTCGGGGTGGTCCCCTGGAGTCGGCGGGTGGCTGGAGGCGCCTACCCCGTGCTGAAGGAACGGAGCCTTGAGCGTGTGTTTGTTGGTCCCTTCTGCCTACGATAGGCTGCCCTCCGAAGACCTCATGTGTATTTTACAAGTTTTGACCCGCTCAGGCAGGTGGCACAGTATTTCCACGACCCAGTGTGGAGCTGGAACCGCCGAGGATGCGGCACAGCGGCATAGAGCCTGCCTGGCGAGGCAGGGTTCAGAGTCTGATGCTCAGGGCCAGACCCAGCGGGCGGGAGGGTGCAGAAAGGAAACGCAGTTGGCAGGTGGGGACACCCAGGAAGTTGCCCTCCAGAAATGGTGGCGTAAGGCAAGGAGACTGCAGATCTGAGCGCTTCTGAGAAGGAACTGCAAGAAAGGAAAGAGAGATTCCAAGCCAGCCAGGGACTAGAGCGTTTTTAAGAGGAAGTCAGCCCCAGTCAGTTTCAATTTTTTTCACTGGTTTCGTCAGTTTTCATTTTTCTTTTTGCTGTACTGGAGATTTTATCCATGGTCTTCGCCCAGAGATACATCCACATACCTCTAAAGAAAAACTTAAAATTTTGAGACAGTCTCTATATTGCTAAATTGCCTAGACTGGGCTCAAACTTGAGCTCCTCCAGCCTCAGCCTCCTACCACACTGGGATTAGGCATGTGCCCCGTTGTTTAATGTTTGTTTTTACTGCCAGCTTAACTTCAGTATTTTTTAGACAGGGTCTTTCAGTGTGTAGTCCAGGCTGGCCAAGAACTGTGTAACCCAGGTTTACCTAGAATTTGGAATACTGGCTCAGCCCCCCTGAGCGCTGGAATTACCGGTATGCACCACGATAGGGAACTGTTTTTAAAGTTCACTGGTCTGAGGCCAGGGAGATGGCTCAGTGGAATAAGTACTTCCCTGGAAAGCACAACGACCTGAGTTCAATCCCTGGTTCTGCCAAAAATAAAAATAATAATAATAAAGTTCACTGGTTTAAGGAGTAAGTGACAGATGGAGATGTTTGCATGTTTTACTGCAAGGCAGTTGCTGGAGTGGAAAACAGGATTGAAAGAGATTATTTGGCTGGATATATATATTTCAGTGACTTAAGCACCTGCCTAGTAAGTGCAAGGTGCTGAGTTCAATTCCCAGTGCCAAAAAAAGAAAAAAAGGATATTTTTTTGCTTGCTTTCATTTGAAAGCTGAGGTAGACTTGAGTGTTGTTTGGAAGGAGAAGGGCCAGGAGAGAATGAGAGTTGAGAAAGCGAGGGGAGGTAGACTACTCAAGAGCAAGACTTTTGAGGTCATAGGACACAGAGAGGATCCCAGAGAACAGCTCAAGGAAGTTGTGAGTGGAGATGGGGTGACTTCAGGAATGCCGAAGCGAAGCTTCGAGAATGAAATGCAGTGCAGTGGAGAGGGGGAAGGCACTAGAAGGGCTACCCAGGGTATGGTGGGGTCGTCAGCCAGCCAGGGAATAGGGGCCTGAAGCAGGGTCTTCTCCAGCCATACCCTAGTGGAGAGGTAGCAGGAGATGCTAAGACAGAGGCTAAGTGAGCCAAGGCTTTTTATATATTTACTGTGTGCCTTTTGTCTACATCTCACATACGTGCCTTGTTTCTAGACTCCTTTTAGACTAAGAGGGGTATGAGGGCTTTGCAAACTCTAATGCACTCAAGGCCGAGTAGGTGATGGGAGCGAGAACCCAGTTTTTCTGTGATTAGAAGCAAGCTTGTTTGTGCCCTTGATGCGGATGGACACTCTTCCTTTCCACCAAGAAGTAGACTTCCGGGGCTGGGGAGATGGCTCAGTGGAATAAGTGCTTCCCTGGCAAGCTCAAGGGCCTGAGTTCAATCCCCAGTTCCGCAAAAAAAAAAAAAAAAAAGAAGTAGACTTTTTACAAAAATGGTGTTCCTCTTTGTCTCTTTCGTTTTTGTTACTTTTGCTAGGCATAGTTATTACAGTGATTTTATGCTCCAGCTAATTGTACTGTCACAGAAACCAAAGAGCCGGGTCAGTGACACGGAGCAAGCAGCAGGCCCTATATGGGAGCAGTGCCCGTGTGCCCTGCCTAGAGGGCGCAGTGATGCAGAAATGTACCCAATTGCTGCCAGCTACTCTTCGCAAGTGTGAAATCTACAATGCTATAGGAAGTCTCTTACATTTAAAAATGCCGGCAGTTAACTGTAAGCTTTAGAAGCAATCAAAGGTGGTAGTACATGGCTAATATTCTGGAGGCAGATGCAGGACCAATTTAAGCTCTAGGCTGGCGTGGGGTGGTACAAAGAATCTGTCCCAGAAAACAGCTGGGTGTGGTGCTGAAGCACAAAGATTACTAGTTTGAAGATAGCTTGAGTTGCATAGCAAGTTCAGATCTAATTGCAGCTACATGTAGCAAGACCCTGTTTCAAAAAGGAAAAAAAAAATTTTTTAAAACATTGTGGCCACCAGAGATGGTGGTACATAATAACTGTAATCCCAGAACTCAGGAGGCTGATTTGGGAGGCTCACCTTGAGTTTGAGGCCAGACTGTGCTGCATAGTAATTTCAAAGCCACCTGGACCAGATAATATGACCCTGTCTCAAAAAACAACAACAGCCGGGCGTGGTGGCGCAAGCCTGTAATCCCAGCACTTGGGAGGCTGAGGCAGGAGGATTGTTGTGAGTTCGAGACCAGCCTGAGCTACAAAGTGAGCTTAAGGCCAGCCTGAACTGCATAGTGAGACCCTGTCTCAAAAAGACCAAAAAAAAAAAAAAAAAACAAAAACAAAAACAAAAAACAACAACAAAAAGTGTCCTTTCTTTACGTGTTTATAGCTGGGGATTGAACCCAAGGCTTTGGGCCTCTTAGGCAAAGAGTAAGCTATACTGTTTAGTATCATGTCTAGTATAGCATCTTGTATGTAGTAGACAGTTAATACTTAGTTTTGGAGATAATAGGTTTTCTTTTTTGGTGTTTTGTTTAATTACACAAACATGAAAGCAAATTAGCACCACTATGAAGAGAGAAATACTCTGTTGAGTTTTATTCTGTGATTCTTAAAGGTAATAAAATTGGTGCTAACTTGGAGCTGAAGCTTCTGGGTAGTGACTGCAAAGATTCTCAGATATGCGGTGGGACTTGATAAATAAAGTTTCATTATAGTGCTCTCTGGTTCCTCTCCTGCATCACTGACAGCAGCTCAGCCTTAGTGCAGCATTAAGGGGGGGTCTTAACTTTAGATACTTTGTATGGTTGAGGCCCACCCTGTAGGTTGACTGAGAAGGGAAAGATGGGTACATGTACACTGCCTCAGGAAGTGTTTTAAGAAAAAGGTGATCAGGTTGCATACTCAATTTTTAAAGCTTTCTCTTTCTTTTAAACAGGCTTACAAAGGACAGAAACAATTCTACTTTTAGCTTTTTTCTTCTCCACATCAAAACATCTCAAAATGGAGGCCTAAAACCCTAAAAAGGGACAGTCTAATCTTGGGAGGTAGTTTTGTGCATGAAAAAAAACAAATTAATAATTAATTGCACTTTTGGATATAATGTCCAAGGAATGCTAATTTTAAAATATAATATATGCGATGTTAGTATAATGATTTTTATTTTAAACTTGATTTGTGAAAGTAAAGCTATTTTGGGGGCATATTGTTAAAGTACTTCTTTCACAGTTGGCTAATCAATCTCCATAGGTTTCTCTGTAGAGCTAAAAAAAAAAACAAAACCTACATTTAATAAAGATTTAAAAATGAGTTGACAGTTATCTAGAACAAAGAGATAATGAACCTTCTGCAAGATTAGAGAAATAGCCAAATGAAACCTTTGATTTATTAAGGTATTTCTGCAATGATAAAGAATGTCAAGACCAAAACTTTAAATCATACAAATTTAGAACAAGTAAAAAGATAAAAGTAACAGTGAAGAAAGTAACCACTGTGTAAAAGGCCACATATTTTAAAAGTTCAAATTTTATTTTGTTCAAAGCCTGTTGCCTCATAATCAGGAGCCTGAGAATTGATGAGTCAGTGGTTACATTTTGGGAAAGGAACAGACTTATTCAGAAATAAAATTTACATGAAGAAAAGCTTTGTAACAATCCACAAAAGTTTTTACCATTGAGGAGAATAATAAAGTTAGACACAGTAACCTACTGTGAGGGAAGTAATTATTGGCAACAAGCTGTGATGTTTCTCCTGCTGCCTGGAAACCAAGTGTTGAAATTGGCACCATGGTGGCCAGTCCTGGTAGAAAATGCACCAGGACCTGTGTGTCGGTTCTTGCTAAAACAGTGGTAGAGCGCAGCTTTTCATCATGAAAAGATGCTTGCCTTATGAGTCAGATACCTCATCTGCAGCTTGAGGGAATGGGTTGATGCATCCCAGGGATCTGGAGCAGCTGCTCCACCCCTTCAGAAAGGGCTCCATGACCTGAGACACTTTGTGCTTCCACACAGGAGTTTTGTTTTCATCACAGGTTACCATGTAACATCAAATGTACATTGTCTGTGTAAAGATTATGCAAAGGTACATTTGCACATAATTGTCCCTTAAGATGTAACTCTATGTTTAGGCCCTCACCAATCTGAAACCCTGAGTGCACAGAAGAAATTCTTGTATTTGATATTTAGCCCATTAGTCAAACTGATTAAATCAAAAGCCATGCACAAAACTACCTCCCCAGAGAAAGACTGGTCCCTTTTTCACTCCATCCATTTCACTATGAATATAGTAGAAAATAGCGTTTTCTTATCAAATTTGATGAAAAGTGCTAACATGTTTGAACTGAAGTACGACCTGTCCTGTGAACTTTACCGGATGTCCACGTACTCTGCTTTTCCCAGCGGCGTGCCTGTCTCGGAAAGGAGTCTTGCTCGCGCTGGCTTCTATTACACCGGTGTGAACGACCGAGTCAAGTGCTTCTCTTGTGGCCTGATGCTGGATAACTGGAAACAAGGAGACAGTCCGATAGAAAAGCATAAAAAGTTGTACCCCAGCTGTGGCTTTGTGCAGAATTTAACCTCAGTTAACACTTTGGAAGCTACCTCTCAGCCTTCGTTTTCTTTTTCAGTAACAAATTCCACACATTCATCACTTCCAAGTTTGGAAAACAGCGGATATTTCAGTTGCTCTTACTCAAGTTTTCCATCAGGTTCTGTAAACTTCAGAGCAAATCAAGACTTTTCTGCCGTGAGGACAAGTCCCTATCACTGTGCAATGAGTACTGAAAAAGCCAGGTTGCTCACTTACCAAATGTGGCCGTTGACTTTCCTGTCCCCGACAGATCTGGCCAAGGCAGGCTTTTACTACATAGGACCTGGGGACCGAGTGGCCTGCTTTGCCTGTGGCGGAAAGCTAAGCAATTGGGAACCAAAGGATGACCCCATGTCAGAACACCGGAGGCATTTTCCCAATTGCCCTTTCTTAGAGAATCAGCTTCAGAATGCTTCGAGGTACACTGTTGCTAATCTAAGCATGCAGACACACACTGCCCGCTTCAGAACATTCTCTACCTGGCCTTCAAGTGTGCTAGTCCATCCGGAACAGCTTGCCAGTGCAGGCTTCTATTATGTGGGTAAGAGACTTTAAGTTGCTGATTTTAAAAATCAGAATTTTAATTTTAAAATTCAGAATGTTTTATGTATTTTAGTGGATAAATTGTGTGCACTCATAAGCATTGGTGGGACCATACTTTTAGGGCACAGCGATGATGTCAAGTGCTTCTGCTGCGATGGTGGGCTAAGGTGTTGGGAGCTGGGAGACGACCCGTGGGTGGAGCACGCCAAGTGGTTTCCCAGGTAACTGGAAATTCTCTTCACACACTCTTCTGTTAGCATCCTGTGGGGTTTCTGTGTTTACCTAATAACAAGCTGTGAATATTCTGGCTTTGTTCCAAAGACACATTTGTGAGTTCAGAACAGGTTACTTAGAAACAGACTTGATTTTAGCCAAAAGGTCACAAAGCAATACTGAGGAAAATTATAATTTGAAAAGTTTTGATGAATTTAAGATGGAGAAGAAATAGATTTAGGATACTTTTAATTTTTTTAGAAATATGGTTTTTAAAACTGTATATATTCATTATCAAATCACAGATTATAGAATAGTGCAGAGAAAGAAAAGGAAGATGTCCAGTGACTGTCCCAGCATCTATATATATCTGTATCTATATCCATGTATAGAAATGTAGTTTTATACAGTAGTAGGAAATCAAATTCAGTTAAATGTTATAAATAGTTCTGGACTTTTCCCCTCAGCACTGTCTGCACCATGTTTCACTCAGCATTCATTCATTCTTCTTCAGCTGGGCTCGTGTATTCCCGCGCACTGTTCTAAGTGCACATCAAGTCCTCTGTTGAACAAAGAAAGCAAAGACCCCCTGGTCTCATAAGTTCATTTTGTAGCAGAAAAAGACAGATGATTAATAATGACTTAGTAAGCATTTGGAAGTTAATAAATGCCATGAAGAAGAAGAAAGGGCTGGGCTATAGCTCAGTGGTAGCGTACTTGCTGTGGGTTCAGACCTCACTACTGAGGGAATAAAAAGAGAACAGCCTACAGGAATTCAAAGGAAGCTTTAATACTGAATAGGGCAGTTAAGGTGAGTATGAATGCTGTCTCATCTGTTTCACTTATTAGCTAGCACTTTATTGTGTCTTACCATTTTGATTATTCTGTACCCTTGAATGCTGTCCTGTTTCATCTAAAATGGGCTACCAGTAATTACAGTCTTCATAATCAAAACTTTTGATATTCTTTAATGTTGATCACCAAACTCAGAATTCTAACATTTTCATTTTATATGTTTGTATACAATATGTATATAGTATTTTCATTTAGAGCAACTTGGTGCTCCCTATCTTTTGTAAAGTTTTACAACTAAAAGATCACGAGGACCACCTGCAGGATTTTTAGAAATTTCTTTCCATTTCAGTAGCTTTGAAAATATTCAAAAAGAATAGTAAAACTGCTTTGGTGATGACATGAATTTATTTTTCACTAGTTTGATAAAGGATGTATATTTCATCGGAATTGAAACACTTGTGATTATATGATATTAGATGTCTTCAGTTTCCTCATTCTTTCTCTGTTCTTCTCTGTATATCCTCAGCTTTTAAGACTGTCATGAGCTGAATCACTTATTTAGGGAACTTTCTGTCTCCATGTGCTCTGTTTTTGATGCACTTATTAGGGTTTTTTAAAAGTCCAAGAATAATTGAAGACAGCAAGGTGGTGACAGCCTTACTAGCTCCCAACATGCATCCAGTATGCACTGGGAGGCTCCCAGAATGCACCACGTCAGCCCTGGCTGAATGCAATTTGTGCCCTCCCTGCCCGCATCCTGCAGGCTTCCTCACAGTAACCCTTCCACTCCCTTGAATTAGACCAGAGTGGTGAACCGTGTTTATGCCCTCTTGAAATATTTACAGTCTACAGATGACTAAATTCACCCTGTTCAAATTCAGATAAACATTTAGGACTTTCATAAATTAGCTGAAGCATGATATATACCTGAAAATATAAAATTAACTAATTTCCTAAAACATTCAATACACATGAAAAAATACTTGTAAGCGAAACTCATGTTAACTACAACAGGCAGCACATTAAAGAAAAAGTTTAAAAATTCACACCCCAAACAATTTGAATCCTATTTTATAGGTTAGGTTCTTTTAAAAAAAAAGCAACACTTTTCAAAAGATAACTAGCAAGAAGTTACCACAGGAGTAGGATTTTTTTTCTTCAAACTTCATGTTTAGATTTGGTGATCTTAAATAATTCTGTGATTTGAGACCTTTAATCAAATTTCAAATGGGAATAACACAAGTGAGGAATTTATTATTAACTATTTTGTTTTTATAAAATAATGCTTCATACTTTGTTTTGTTTTCATTTCAGGTGTGAGTACTTGATAAGGATTAAAGGACAAGAATTTATCAGTCAGGTTCAAGCCAGTTATCCTCATCTGCTTGAACAGGTAGGAAAGGAAGGTGTTTTCATGGAAATCAACAAAGAAGTGATCTTTTATGAATTACAGAGGAGTTTTTTAGTGAAAGGATAAAGTTATTTTAAAAACACAGATGCCATTTTTAAAACATTTTCTTTTTTTCTCAAAACTTAACGTGATCCTAGAAAGTACTATTTTTCTGAGAAAAATAGATTATTAGTAACCTGAAAAATGATATTTGCTGTCTTTTTCTTCAAACATTTCTCCAATTAAGTTATAATACCTAAACTATTTGAGGAAAAAGTAAGTTAGGATAATACCATTTAATAGTTTCATTATGTAAGATTTTTCTTTAAAAGGGGGGCAGGGGATATAGCTCAGCAAGACAGTGCCTGCCTGGTAAGCACCAGTTTCTGAATTTGATTTCCAATACCAAAAACAAAAAACCCCATAAAACTGAAAGATTTAAGAAAGAAAAATCTGTTGTTTCTTTTAATCTTGGCAAAGCAAATAAAAACTTACAGGTTGAGGGTCAGAAGCCTCCTAACCATAGTTGGTGACCTCTATAGAGGGTCTGATCTGTCCTGAAGGGTGAGTGGGGACTGCAAACTAAAGGACGGGCAAGCAGACTATCTCAGAGATGCCTGAAAGCCCCTTTTCTGCCCCCTGCCCCTGCTTCTATGGAACCTCTCTTAGCTCATGGCCTAAGGAGTAACTTGGGAATGTAAGTGAAACACTGCTTTTGATTACCAACAGCTGCCAGAGCTCAGAGTGGCTGCACACATGCTAAAAACGATAGCTGGTGAGTAAGTCAGTTAGGAGACACTGAGTAAAATAGGCCTACTGGCTCATTTTTATTGGGGCAGGCAGGATAAAGTTGATGTTTTAACTTACACCTATGTTTTTTCCTGTAGCTATTGTCCACATCAGACACCCCAGAAGATGAAAATGCGGAGTCACCAAGTACGTGTAAATGATGACAGTTATGGCTTTGAAATAGAACTGTTGGTATTGCTAAGCTTGAGAGGTGATAATTATATTTGTATTGGTCTATAATTCACAATGCATCTTCAAATGTACTGTGTATGAGAGTTGCCAGGAGAACCTGAAAAAAAAATTGCAGATTTCTAGGTTAAGCTTCAAACCTACACAATACTGGCATATAAGGGTGGGGCTTGGATATTTGTATTTTTTTGGGGGGTGTCTTGGTGACTAAATCAAGTGTCTATAATTTTAGCAAACAATGTACACCTGATCTAACCCTTTATCTATTATCTGTCTCTCCCTCTCTCTCTCCTTCTTCCCCTCACTTGATAGGTTGGTAAGTAGGTAGATAGGTAGGTAGGTAGGTAGGTAGGTAGGTAGGTAGATAGATAGATAGAGAGAGAGAGAGAGGCAAGGTCTCACAATGCAGAGTGGCACTGAACTCACTCATGCAGCCCAGGCTGGCCTCAAACACACACTGGTCCTCATGCCTGAAACTCCTGAGTGCTGGGGTTGCTGCTTTGCACTGCCCCTGCCGCCACCATGCCTGGCCTAACCCTTGCTCTTGAACCAGTGTGGGAACACACATACGGTGACATTAGATTGCTCAGATGTTCCTTCTCTGGAGAAGATAGAAAATACTATTTCTGTTTTTTAGCAGGAGGACTGAGATGCTGAGAGGCCAAGAGGTGTGTTCTTTACCTTAAACCTAAAAGGGGATAAAGCAAGTGCTTGAACAAGTGCTTCTGTTCCACTTGTAGTGTATGATTCACTTCAGTAAATACTTATTGTATATTAGCTAAGGATATGCATGATGGTGGGAATACTGACAGATATGCAGATAAAGGGGATCTGGTTGGGACTTCAAAGTGAGTGAGGACAGTGAACCCACCTTGGAGAACAGGCAGAGGCTGCCTGGAAGAAGAGCTTGTTTTGGCAGAGAACCCAAGGGGAAGGGACTCAGTCGAGAGACAGGGAGGAAAAACACACTCCAGTCACATGCACAGTAGCACATTGAGAGGAATGAATGGAATTCTGTATGGGCAGAAGTAGGTGCTTCGAAAACAAAGGTGTGAAGCTGGAGGCGCAAGCAAGAGTGGGCAGCGCTGCAGGCAGACTTTGACCCAAGAAGCTTCAGCATGTAACTTCAGGCTGGAACTTGGAATGTAGATATGAGGCAGTGAGGCTGAAGAGGTGCCAGGGTCCAGATAAGAGAATTTGTAAGCTGCAGTTAAGGTTTTGGGGCAGCTGAGCATGGTGGTGCACACCTATATCCCAGTTGCTCAGGCAGGTGAGGCCTAAGGATAGCCTGGAAATTTTAGTGAAAACCTGTCTCAAAAATAAAATGAAAAGGGTACCAAGCACGATAGTGCACACCTGTAATCCCAGTACTAGAGAAGCTCTGACAGTGGATCACTGGAAGTTTGAAGCCGGTCACGGAGTAAGTTCAAGGTCAGCCTGAACCACAAAGCAAGACTTTGTCTCAAAAAGAAAAGAATGAGAAGGGCAAGTATGTAGCCAATGGTAGAGTATTTGCTTAATGTGTATGCCGGCCAGGGTTCAGTTTCCAGTACCACAAACAGACGAATCAAACAGTATTTGGACTGTATCCTAACACATGGAATCTCATGCGCTTTCAGGAGTGTGGGACAGTCAGATTTTAAAGGCTCGGTTTTGATCCTGGGTTAGTTCCTCACCTCCTTTGTTGTAAATTAAAATGAGGTTGGGGCAGTTATTAATTTTAAAATTAGCACATAATATTCTCAGTCTTTCATTATGAATCAGTGCACCAAGTACCCTGCCCACACCAGTCCCCTGACTGCATTGCTAATAATTTGCCAGGAGGGAGCGGTATTGTGAGAGCCACTGCAGTAGGAGAGGGGAGAACTAGCAAGGACCTCTCTTAGGAACGCCTGAAAACACATACTTGTCTTAGAAAGTCCTTTGGCTTACTCAGTGCAGGGGAGGTGAGTCTCAGTTTAATGGGAGGTAACCCCTGACTCTGCATTTCCTTCTCCTCTCAAATACAGATAATTCAGATTTTAATTTAAATGCAGTATTTTACACTTTTATTCTAGTGATATCACATATATATCATTTTAAATTTAACAAAAATTTGTATAAAATAGTATGTATCCATGTTCTGTGTTTTCAGTATTGTAGGAACTTTCCATTTTAAAAATGTGCCAGCTAGCCTAATGTGTCAAGTCCTATGTTCCATATAGTTGTTCATTTTGGACCTGGAGAGAACCAACCAGAAGATGCCATCATGATGAATACACCCGTGGTAAAAATCGCTCTGGAAATGGGCTTTAATAGACGCCTGGTAAAGCAGACAGTTCAGAGTAAAATCCTGACCACCGGAGACAATTACAAAACCATCAGTGATCTTGTGCTAGATTTACTTAATGCAGAAGATGAAATAAGGGAAGAGGCAAAAGAAAGAGCAACTGAGGAAAAAGAATCAGGTACAGATATGAGGGCCATGGTTTCCCTTCCCGTGAGGCTGCGCCAGCACCCTGTGTCAGTTGCTGGACCCATGCACATCAGTGAGCCAGATTCTGAAGTTGCTGTCCACTAGAATGCATTGGAGGCAGTTATCACAGTGAAGATGTGTGTACTGAGTGACAGCGATGCTTCCTTCAGTTCTTCCATTTGTCTGTTTACTCTGGGTAGTTGATTTTGTGTGTAGTTACTCAAGGCTTGGTTTTGATTCTGGGCTAGCTCCTCATCTCCTTTGTTGTAAATTACAATGAGGTTGGGGCAGTCATTAATTTTAAAGTTAGCATAATAATCTCAGTCTTTCATTAGAAATCAGTGCACCAAGTACAATTAAGTCCTCTCCCTGCCCACACCAGACTGAGTTCCTTTTGAGGGTTTGTTCAGGGACATCCTGGCATTTGTGTCACATCACATCAGGATAAGCTGGCCATGACCTGGTACCTTAGCCGTTGCCAGCCCAATCCCATGGGGTACTCTTGAGGGCTGGGATGGCTCCGCCTAGACAAAGAGAAGTGCTGATCTCGCACTGCCACACTTGCCCAAACACGGGCCATGTGAAAAGTGCCTTCAGCACAGCTCAAAACAGACTGCCCCTTTAACAGGGTCTTCCCAGAAGGTGTTGGGGTGGCAGAGGAGCTGTGTCTCATATGACAGTTCACAACTCTGTGGGTATTGACTTTTTTTGGTACCTGTAGCCCATCCTCCTGAATTTGCTTGGCTTTTTTATTTATTTGTGTGTATCTCTTGACTAAGTTACACAAATGACAGTACTAAACATGTTGCCCATATCAAAGCTCAGGAAAGAGCAAAAAGTTTGCTCTCATCTTTGTCCAAGGCCATCTGGGATCTATTCCCAAGATAACTGAGTCAGATTGTCCACTCCATTCAAGGATAAACGTCTCCAGCCCATGAAGAAAAGCTTACCAGAACATAGAAGTATAGCATCATACATTTGCTAGATTGTAAATGACTCAGTCTATGTGCTTGTACTATGGCAGCCATGTAATTGAAGTTAATCCTCACGTGGCCTGGTTAGGCTCTCCTTTTCACTCTCCCTGTGGTCTGCTTAGTCTTAGCCTCTGGTTGTCAGCCAAAAGCTGCCTAAGGAAAGCACTCACTGCCATGTCTGTGATAGACTCTGGAAATCTAAAACCATTTACCAGTAAAAACATTTGTATTTCTTTCATTGGAAATCAATCAAGTCTCCAGAGATGACTCCAAGTACTAATACACCATACCGTGACTTACCTTGTGAAAGCTTCCAAGTGCCTCTGCCTCGCCCTCTGTCTCTAGCCTGTGTACTTTCTGTACATAGTGCGTGCTCAGGAAGTGCTGTTTGATGAGTGAATGATTTGGGTTAATGATTACCTTACAGTTCCCTAAGGTTAAAAGGGCAAATTTGTTCCAGAATAAAATATTAATACACTACAAAAGTATATTCAACTCATAACTTCTAAGCTATAATACATTGTATGTCTTTAAAATGAGACTTTCCCAGGTAGTAACAGTCAGATTATATGAATTTCAGGGGCTGGGCCCATCAGGTTGGGTGCATGCTTGGCGTGCTAAGGCAAGGGGTTTGATCCTCAGCACCAAAACAAAATAGTTATATTTGGTTAAACAAAACATAATTAGATAAATACATCTTAGACTGAAAAGCTAACATATTTCAACACCAAGTACAAATTACAGTTTTTATTTTCTAGTGTTATTACTTCTCCACTATAGATGATTTGATAGGATATATTGTTCGAGTGTACCAAGCCTGTGGGTATAACTTTTTTATTCGTATTCTTTTTTTTTGACCAATTCCTGGTCAAAACCAGGAATTGAACTCAGGCCCTTACACTTGCCAGGGAAGCACTTATTCCACTGAGCCATCTCCCTAACCCTCTTCATATTCTTTAAATTACTGAGGCCTGGCTTTTTTCCCAACAATTATTTATAGAGCCTCCATTTCTGCCAGGGACTTTTCTGGTCCTGGTCCTTTTCTCATTTATTCTGAGAGCTGCAGTTACTTTCAGAATGAGTGTCTCTGGCCTTGACTTCTTGCCAGGCACCAATTCTTTGATGAAGTCAGTGAATCTGTCACCTCCCTGCCCCCTCTCCTGAAGTAGGTCTTCAGAAAGTCCTGCTTCTATTCTTGTGTTACAAAAATAATATGGTAGAAAATAAAAAGTCAAAGCTAAATTATAGAAATAGCTTAATGGCTCCTGGCAAGCTAATAGCAATTAATAAACATAGGTAGTAATATCACGGTTTCAAAGTATAAATTTTTTTTGCATTGAATACAAATCTAGATCTTAAAGAACAATAAGAAAATCCAGTAAGACAAGAAGGTAGTCTTTGACAAATAGGGTATATTGTTCAAAATGTGGTAGTACCTTTCTATTCATGCTACCTAAATTATTTAGGTACTAGTAATATGTCTGATCTAGAGAAATAATTAAACTTTCAACTTAGAATTTACAGAAATTTATAGAATATTTTAATAATATTTTAATTCTCCTGATTTTACCTTTCCTCAAGGTGATTAGATTGAATTAAGATTTCAATTTTGTTCGACCCTAGCTTTCATTTGGTTCTTGGTTCAGTGGAAGGCACTGCAGAACAGTTGCAGCAGAGGTCATAGGACCAGCCTGCCTCAGACTGCATCTGTCAGTGTGCTGTCCTTTGGCAGCTTACCTGTCTCACTGTAGCTTTCTTTCCTCATCTGTTCAGTGAGGGAGTTAGTATTTCCTTCAGGCTTTTGTGAAGGCAACATGTAAAATACGTACCGTGTGTATCACAAGTGTTTAGGAGCATCAGTCCTCCTACTTAGCATTATGATGAGGCACAGAGAAGGGGGTAGTCCCAGGCCAAACAGCCAATATCGGTGCCTGCTTGTGAGTTGAACATGGTCTTTGTTTGTGTGTATATGGAGGTGTTGAAGAGGTTTGTGAGCACTTTGAACATGCTTGTATTTAGTTCTTTCTTTTTTTTTTTTTTTTTTTTTTAATACAGAAGATCTAGTATTAATCCGGAAGAATAGAATGGCACTTTTCCAACATTTGACTTCTGTAATTCCAATACTAAACAGTCTACTAGATGGAGGAGTGATCAGTGAACAAGAACATGATGTTATCAAGCAGAAAACGCAAGCATCTTTACAGGCAAGGGAACTCATTGATACTATTTTAGTAAAAGGAAATGTTGCTGCCACCGTATTCAAAAACTCTCTACAAGAAATGGACCCAAAATTGTACAAGCATTTATTTGGTGAGTACAAGAAATTTATTTTGAGATCTTTCTAGGACAGTTGAAAATGTACTCATAAATAATTGGTGATAATAGAAAATAACTTGATCTAATTTATAAATGAATTAAAGTCTTGTTGCCTTTAAATTGTGAGTTTTTGGCCAAGTGTGTGTGTGTGTGTCTGTCTGTCTGTCTGTCTGTCTGTGTCTCTAGGGGTTCAACCCTAGGTTCTTCACACAGAGCCATAACCCCAGCCCATTTTATTTTTAACTTTGAGATGCAGTCTCCTTACTTTATATGGCTGACCAAACTGGGTTTGAATGGTGATCCTCATGCCTCAGCCTCCCATGGCGCTGGGATATAAGGTGTTTAGAATTAATGGGGTAGTTGTATCATAATTTTAACTTTCATATTAATTGGGTTTTTATAAAGATTTTTTATTTCAAAAAATTTTATTTATAGTTTGCCTAGTTCCCAATACATGTTTTGTTTAAAACATGCAGTCTGTGGCCAAATAGTAACCTTATTCCTCACAGTAATACTTCTTGTCTTTTTCTTTTAGTACAACAAGACATAAAGTATACTGTAACAGAAGATATTTCAGGTAATAGTATTAACCATTTAAACCAATAGAAAGTATTATTTTTATTTTCTTTGAATTTCATTAAGAAAAAGAACATTGCTTTTACTAAAAAGTTTTTTTCACATGGTATTTACACACCACGAAGCATTACTCTTTCATAAAGAAAGATAAACTTGAGTCAATTATAAGAGATGAATGTACCTTAAAACCATGATGTTCAATGAAATAAATCAGACACACTGCTTAAATAGCACATGGTCTCTCCTACATGAGAAAGGCAGAGTAAAAATAAAGAGCAAAATAAAAGATGGACTACAGGAAGTGGGACAGTGTTCTCACGGGGAGGGAAGGCAAGCCTCAGGGACAGCAGCAGAAAGGGAGTTAAGAAGCAGGGTGTGTTGTCTGGGTGTACCAACTCCACACAAAGGGTCCAGATGGCACGCACTGCACTCCTGTGCTGCTAAACTAATGACCCAATTCTTTTCCTAGCTCTACCAATGGAAGAACAGCTGAGGAGACTCCAGGAAGAGAGGACCTGTAAAGTGTGCATGGACAAGGAGGTGTCCGTGGTGTTCATTCCCTGCGGCCACCTGGTGGTGTGCAGAGACTGTGCCTCTTCTTTGAGAAAGTGCCCTATTTGTAGGAGTACAATCAAGGGTACAGTGCGTACATTTCTTTCATAAAAAAGAACTTTTTTTAAACTTTAGAATTAATGGATGATGTGTATTACAACTTTAACTTTTATAGTGACTTGTTTGCTTAAAAACTTTTATTTATTTATAACTTGGAAATTTTTATTTTATATAAATATATTTATATAAATATATATGTCTTGTCACTTTCCTTATCCCTGGAATGAAATACCTGGTGCCTACCAGGTATTTTGGAGGGGAGATCACTTTTGACTTAGGGCATCTGAGGTTTCAGCCCATACTCACGAGGCTAAGTGCAATCTCAGCATGGTGGGAGGAACTTGGCAGCCAGGAGACAGAGAGTAGGGAGCAGGGATGGGCTGGGGACATGGCCACCCAGCACATCCTCCCCTCAGGTGCCACTGCAGTAGCAAAGGCAGCTGTTGCGCTCGGCAGCACAGGGTTCCAGTACCTGACCTGGGCAGTACGCTCCAAGCCCCAGCTGTGAGCCTCGGGGAACATTCTGGGTCCACAACAACATTCCATCTGGCCTGCAGAGAACTCCCACACATCGCTTTCTTTTGTGTGCTTGTGACATACTGAGGATTGAACCCAGGACCTTGTACATGACAGGAATGTGCTCTATCACTGAGCTCCATCCTTGGCCCCTTACATATCTCCTTATGCAAGATAAACTTTGCCCATTTCTAGGAGTCACCAAAGTTTTAATAACTCTATCAGCAAAGTCCAAGTCCAAAGTATTCTCTGAGACTCAAGGCAAACTCTTAGCTGTGAGCGCCTGTCAAACTGGGAAAGTGAGTACAGCCCATGTAGAGTGGCACAGGGTAGACATTCCCATTCCAAAGGGAAGAAGTAGCAGGATACAAGGGATTGGAACCAAAATGAGGCTGGAACCTAGTGTGGCAAACATGAAATCCCGTAGTGTGTGTTAAGCAGCTGGGAAAATGGTGCAAGATGTGAGTTCCCAGGGCTTAGGTAGCCCCTGCCTGTGGCATTGGTGGTTACAGCCCACGTAGTCTCCTTCTTGGCCTGGCTTTGCTCACTGTATGCCACAGTTTTCAGATGTTTCTTACTTCAACTTCCTGGGGTCTCCAGAGTATTTTTTTATTTCACACTTGGGTACATTGATTTGCCTTCCAGGCCTTTCAAAAGTTTTATTTAATATTGGTATGATTTAGGTATACATAGTGATCACATTCATCATATGGAATTTTTTATTTATACATGGTATGTCTTGGTTACTCTTCTTTTTTTCCTGTATTACTGTCTACTCCTTTCAAAATCCCCTATTCTATCCCCTCCCTATTCACAAAACTTTTCATGTTATCCTTTGTTTCTGATTATTTTCTTTGCCTTCCTTTTCTCTTCCCAGCCCTAGTTCCTTTCCTTTTAAACAATTTCTTCCTATTTTACAATATCTATCATACATTGTGGTTCTTTCTTACAATTTCAGTTTCTCTCTGGTGTGAGAAACGTATAAATATAGCACTTGCACATGTGCGTCTGATTTATTTCACTTGTGATTATGGTCTCAAGGTCCATCCATTTCACTCTAAATGTCTTCATTTTACCCTTCTTTATGCTAATATACTCCATTATATATTTTTAAGAAAACTTACTTTTTATCCATTCATTGGTTGATGGGCATTTGGGATACTTCCAAGACCCTATGCTGTTATAAACATGAGTTCCCATGTGTCTCTGTGGTATGATGCTTTTAGTTTTGCTGAGAAGGTATCCAGAAGGGGAATGGGATTGAATGGGACCTCTAACCCTAGTTTTTTGAGGAATCTCCATTCTAATTTCCACAGTTGTTGCACTATCCTATACTCCCACCAACAGTGGAGAAAGGTCACCCCCATACACAGCCCCTTTAGCATTTGTTGTTAGTTGCCTTATTGAGGATAGCCCTTTCTCTGGGGTGAGTTGGAGCTTCAATTTCTGAAAAGACTAGTGATGCTCAGCTTTTTTTCACGTATCTATTTGTCATTTGTACTACTGACAGGTGTCTGTTTATCTCAGGTGCCCATTTTTGAACTAGGTCTTAGATTTTTAAAGGGTTTTTTTTTCAGTTATTTATATATTCTAGATAGTAGTCCTTTGTCTGAAAACAGATGACAAAAAACTTTTCCCACTCTGGGTTGTCTTTTTATTTTGTTGGAGACTTTTTCTGTGCAAAAGCTTTTTTTTTTCTGCAGCTATAACTGACTTTATTTTTATTTTATTTTATCAAAGAATAAATAGCAATGAGACAGTTTCAAATCAAATTAACAGGACAGATTCAATAATTGATACATTGCAAATTGTTTTCGTAATGGTTTGTTGTCGTACAAGATGCATACATGATATTCTACTTACAGATACAATTAGAGGCAAAAGCTTTTTAACAAGATGAAATCCCAGTTGTTGATTCCTTTTGATAGTCTCTGTGGGATCCAGGCCTTCTTTTGAAATCTGGGTGGAAGCCTCCCAGACCCAGGACTGTTGCATGCTGCACACCCATAAAGCTCGCCCCAAGTACATGACACCATGGTGTGCTGCCAATTTGTTCATCATAAAAGAGCCTGGCCTAAATTTTCATTACAGTAGGCAAGTCAATAAGAGAAACACACAACTGACCTATCTGAGTAGTTTTATGTGGTCTGGAACCTTCAGGTGGAAGATTCCAAAGACCCAGGATGAACTCTCCATTTTTATACTTAGGTTCAGTGAAGGAGAAGCAGTAGGTGGAAATGTGACTGGGCCAAAAGAGTAAGCTCATGGCTATGGTTTGACCGTTCAGATCATGTGACCCCTCAGTGGTAGCAGTTCTTTCTCTGGTGTGAAAGCCAGCCTGCCTGCCTGGCAGCCTGCCTTCTTCCTTGCATACTAGGTGACTGCTCTGTCACTGAGCTGCACCCCAGCCCTTTTTTATTTTATATTTTATTCTGAGACAGGATTTCCTAAGTCACCTAGACTGGCTTTGATTCTCCTGCTTCAGCCTCCCAAATATCTGGGTTGTACCCACCTGGGTTTTAATATCAAACTCTTACACAGAAAGCTAGAGGAATGTTAATAATTCTAGTTTTTATGGCTGGCTTTGGGGAAATGTGTTCCAGTCCCTAGGATTCACTTTAAGGAAGAGGAATTCTGGTTTCTACTCTGCTGCAGAGGAAGATGATGAACAAGGAGGGTCAGGAGAAGGTCATAAACTGCTTCTGCAATGAGCCCTGCATTGTGGCTGCTGTTTTCCATGTCCCCACAACTAGAATATTCTTTTGTTCACTTTCCTTGGCAGATTCCTGTATGCTCTTCAAGGTGTCACTTTCTCAGTGTCTCTGTGACTTGTGCTTGCCTCTGTAACAGGCACCTTCTGTCAGGACACACCATAGTTTGTATTTACATGCTGGCCCGATAAGTGCCATGTCCAGTAGTCAGGATCTCTGCTAGTGTGAAAGCCCAGTGTGCCCTTGACCCCAAGTATCTGGTACTGGCAGAGACTGCCGAAGAGGTGCTCGCTGAACACAGATGGATGACTTCCTTGGGCATGCTGAGCATGTGGGGATTTCTCCTTCCACACCATCACTGATAAAACACTAAGGCATCATCATTGGTAAAGTGAGAATCGTGGGCCAAATTCTGAACTCCTCTAATTATTAGAAAGAGATCTTTAGCGGATGAAAGATAAACCTGGTTCAAAGTAGGACTTTCTATGGGATGAAGCATGGCAGTTCAACTTGAAAAAGAATAAAGAAAAGGCACCCATGTGGGCCCTGGAATGTTAATATTATTAATACACTGATGTTTATGGAACTTACTTTGTACAGTCTTTACATGACCTCGAGGCTTGTGACTTAAGAGAGATGGGAGCACAGAGATAAAATGCCGGCTTTGGGTTCAAATCACATTCCAAAACCCTTGAGCAAATTCTGTGCCTTTGTGTGTTCCATCTTGCATGTGATTATTTTCTGGAAATTCACAGGCAGGCCATTCCTGGATGTAGTGGATTGCTAACTGGTGGTCAGCTTGTTCATCTGGCTGAATGTACTGGGTGTGGGCATCCCACCTGAGCACTGTTGCTAGCTGCAGGAGAGGCAGAACTGGAAAAGCTGGTGAGATGCTGTTAGGGAAGCTGTTGGAAGCTGCTGGCTCTCTTGGGCTGTCTGCTGGAGGACCTTGTCATACTGGCTTTCCTGATGAACTTTGCTGTTCTCATCGTAGTAAGAACTTGAGATCTTTGTTGTCACTGAGGCTGCAGGGGAGCCATTTCATTTTTGGGGAGCTCTGGTCCTCATCTTGAGCATTGTTTCCTGGCTTTGGAGGGGAAGATGACTGTCTCAGTTACTTTTTACTTGTTTCTGGGACAAAATACCCAACACCCAAAATGAAAGAAGGAAAGGTTTACTTAACTCACAGTGGAGGCAGCTGAAAACAACTAAGAGCAGAGGAGGAGCAGCAGCTGCGGGGTCTATCAGGCCTCTCTTTCTTCAAACTCCCCCATCTAGCCAAGCTTCCAACATCTCAAGCTGACGTATCAACCACCATGTGGTGGTTAGAAAAGCTTGTCACAATGGCTTTCCTAATGGGAACTCAGCTTTCCTCATCACTGGAGGAGCTTAGGACCTCACTTGCTGAGTACAGCTGTGGTACCTTTAGGGAGCTCTGGTTCTGAGTGTTGCTTCCTGGCTCCAGTTTGGAGCCCTCAGCTTGCTTGAACAAATCCTTCATCCTGGTGTCATAGACTGTAGCTTCCACCACTGACCTTTGAGCTTTCCAGCACATATCTGAGATGGCCCTGCACGAGACATTGTCATGGGCTCTAGGCCTCCAGGCTGACTCATGGGGGCCATTGTTATGTGCTCGCTCTACACTTTTGGCTGGACTCAGGCAGGATACTAGGATCCAGGCCCTAGTTCAATCCCTAGTTCGGCAAAAAAAAAAAAAAAAATAGGATCCAGGCCCTCAGCTGGATTCTGTGGTCTTTACTATGTGGACAGATTTCCTGCACTCTTTGTATGGACAGATTTCCACCTGCTCTTTGGGTGATCATAAAATAATGTTATAAAATGTATCCCATATTGTATTGTTCCCCTTGCAAAAACCCCAAGCCATGACAGTGGACTTCCATCAGCTTTTTGGAATTCTTTTTTCTCCCTTCATAGGAAATATACATAGAGCAGGGCCAAGGAGATAGCTCAGTAGGATAAGTGCTTGCCTGGCAAGTGCAAAGACCTGAGATCAATTCCTGGTTCCACCAAAAACAAAAAAAAAGATGTTGGGTGCAGCTTCCTGCAATTCTCAAGGCAGTGAGATGCCAAAAGGTCAAATGGACAGTTTCCAAGGTAAAGCTGTGGGTTACAGAAAAATCTGAGTTACCTGGGCTCCATAGCAAGAACCTGACTCTAAATAAATACATAAAGAAAGAAAGGAAAGAAGTTAGTTTGCCAGTTGAACCTTTAAATAACATTTTTTGATGCAGATATTAAAGTTTTAAGGCCATCATGTGTGATTCTCAGTGTATCTATGAACATCTATCTGGGCACCTCCAGACCCAGCACAGACCAGCCTATGAGTAAAAACATCCACTACCCTTTTGTGAGCCCTGCAGACCCACCAAAGCCCAGTCCCATGGAGTGTGTGGGAGAGCTTCTGTGCTCTCCTGCCCCCCACCATACCCCTCCAGATCCAGTCCAGGCCTGGCATACAGGCCTGGGGACCAACTCTGCAGCTGAAGTCCCTGCAGTGAGATGAGGGTCAAAACCACGCAACTAATCCAGGAGTAGATCATCTTGCCAAAGGGGCACAACAGGCTCACCTCCAAGGACAGCAACAGGAAGGAGCTGAACACAGCAGCCAGACCCAAGCCAGGCACAACTACATGAACTATAACTTGGTATATCAATACTTGAATTTCATAAGGTGCTAAAGTTATAACTGCACCAAAGCTCTACACCAAAGGTCAAAGGTCAGAGTTTTAAGAAATGATAAAAACAAGGAACCAATGCAATCTCAGGCCTCAAGCCCACCCGGAACAAGTTCAGAGGACACTAGCTCAGCTGAAATGTATGAATTAATAGCATTGGTTGTAAAGAAACAACAGCAGAGTCTTTTCTGGTTCTGACTTGGGATCAAGTGTGGTGACATGAAACTGCTCACCCACAATCTCTTGAGCTCCCATGTGTGGGGGGGTGGGACCCTGTGGCTTCCCCCTGCACCTCCAGGTTACCAAGGTCCGTATCAATCCTGTGGAGTTCAACCCAGACTTCATGGCTCAGATGATTCTTGAGTGGAGTGGGCGGTGCTTTTGGAGGTGGTGGATACCTTGCATCTGGAGAAGCTGGCCCACAGCCAACTGAAGGGTATGAGCATGAAGAGGACTTTCTGGGGAAGATGCAGCACCTGTTGCTAGAGGTGGAGGGTCAAAACCACGCAACTAATCCAGGAGGGCACCCTGCAGTGCCTAGAATCTGGACATCTGTTCCCCATCAGTCGTGGAATCCCCAACATGCTGCTTAATGAGGAAACAGAGACCTGACAGACCAACCAGCTTGAAATTTTATGACCCTGTCAATATTTGTTGAATGTTGTTATCCTGTCATGCTTAGCCCCAAACCTTGACCCAGTGACACACCAAACACGGTGTTCTTGAGTTTCATAATATATCTTTTTTTCTCTCTCTCATTAAAGGTTCAAAACCAAGGAAAAAAAAAAAAAAAGGAAAAGAAAAAGAAACAACAGCAGAAAATTATAGAGGAACTCAGAGCAGAATTTATTTCTGGAATAAAAAAAGAAATATCTTTCAGTAGCCTGTGTAGGGACGGCTTTGTCATCATGACACATCAGCTATTACTATACTGTCCTTTTTTAAAGGGTAGTAAATGAAAAATAAGACCAAAAAAATGTCACAAGGCAGTCATGCTACAATGCTACTATGCTGTATATGGATGGATTTCTAAATATCTATATAAATATATGTAAGTGTTCATTCCTATTTTTAAAAATTTTTTTCTTCATATTTTGTATGGACTTAGAGTTTAGTATCTCAATACTTGGTGGAAAAATACATGTTCCATGTTATGCCTATAATATCTGATATTTAGACTAATAGTGTGGGTAAACTGAACTGCATGTGTTGCAGAGTAATAATACTTATCTTCTGGAGGGTTAACAACCTAAGTTTGCAGATCAAAAATTGGAGAAAAAGAAGTCACCCAACATTTTGGCCCTAGCCTTTCAAGGTTAGTGAATACTCAGGACATAGGAGAACCTGTACTATAACATCATGGAACTCAGTAGTGCCCCAAATTTTCTGATCAAGGAGATTATGAAGCCACAGAGGAAAGAGATTGATGATGTATAGTGTGCTTAGGGAGAGTCACATGGAGAGAAAACTTTCTCTTAGGCTTCCACGTAGAGCAAATTGGTCAAGCAGTGGCCATGACTCATCCACAAGGCTGACAATGACAAGGGATCTACAAACATCAGAACAGGGTTACAGGATAAACCCTGAGGGTACCTGACTGACCTTATCTGATGCATAAGTTACATATTTTGTTTCATAGATCTTGCTTTAACTCGGTCTTAACCATCCAGCAGAAAAGTATAAAAATGGAGGTATATAAAGTAAAGTTATATTAATATAATGAGCTGTGAATGGCTCAAGTCAACAACTTCTGTGGATAACCCATTTCTATTGTGGACTGCTGATCTGTGTTGGATTGTTTTATTTAAAACAATATTTTAAAATGTTAAATTAGCCATCCATGTTTTGAAAATCTGTGACATATGTGTTGTTGTATGTTACCCTGTTTATGTCATTTATTCTCTTTGTCTTAGCTTCTATTTTTCACTCAAAATACAAATAAATAAATTTTAAAAAATAAAAAAGAAATATCTGAATTCATAGCATCTGAAGTAAATAATCAAATACAGAAATGTATGGGGGAAACCAAATGCCCACCCAGATCAAGTACTGAGGACACTAACTCAGCTCAATTGTATGAATTAATAGCGTCGGAAGTAAATAAGCAACAGCAGAAAGGTTTAGAGGAACTCAGAGCAGAATTTATATCTGAAATAAAAAAAGAAATCCCTGAATTCAAAGCATCTGAAATAAAGAATCAAATGCAGAAACACATGGAGGAAACCCAATCTGAAAAAAAACTCTGGAGTAAAAGAATTAATAGCTCCTTCTTAAAAAGACACTGAGAAAAAAAAATAGAGGAGATTAGAAAACTGATGGATTCCTTGGGTGAGCAATACAGGAAAGAAATAGATCATATGAAGCAGAGTCAAAGAGATACAGAGAAATTTAAAATCTCAAACACAAGCCTACAAAACTGAGTAAAAGTGAAGACAGAGTTTCAGATCTTAAAGACAATGCTGTAGCTAGTGAAAAGGTGAGAAAAGATCTCTTAAAAATAACTAGGATTCAGGAAAACATAATTCATCACATGCAAGATGATGCCAAGATGAACAAGTGAAACTAATAGGCATCAATGAGAAAGGAAGAGTCAATACAAATGACATAAAAGGAATATGGGTAGAAGCAATAGCAGAAAACTTCTCAAATATGAGAAAACAATCGGACATTCAGGTAACCAAAGCATACAGAATGCCAAATAACTTCAACCCAATTAAAAACATACTGAGACATATAACAGTCAAGATCCCAGAAATCCAATGCAAGAACAATATACAGAAAGATGCTAGAGAAAAGAAGCAGATCACATTCAGAGGAAACCCATCAGAATTATGGCAGACTTCTCTGCACAAACCATGAAGGCAAGAAGAGCATGGAGCAGAGTACTTCATGTCCTCTATGAAAACAAATTCCTGCAAAACTCTTTCAAGTTTGATGGAGAAGTGAAATACTTTCATGACAAAGAACAACTAAAGAATTTCATGATGACAAACCCAATCCTACACAGACTATTGAAAGATATTCTAGAGAGGGACCAAAATGATCAGAACTCAACCATTGAGAACAGAAGGAACCCACACAATAGAGCAAACAATTAAACACAGGAGAAACAAAGAGTAAACAACAGCAGGTAAATAACATGTCAATCATAAGTCAACACATCTCAATTATAACTAGCAATGTAAATGGACTCAATTCACCAAATAAGAGAACTAGATTGGCACAATGGATAAGGAAGCAGAATCCAACAATATGCTGTATAAAAGAAACATACTTAAGTCATAAAGAAATTCATAGGTTGAAAGTGAAAGGATGGAAAACAATACTTCATGCCCTAGCACCTCAGAAAAAAGCAGGGGTAGCAATCCTGTTCTCAGACAGTCTCAACTTCAAGAGTGATCAAACGAAATGAAGAAGGCCATTATATACTGGTTAGGGAAATAATTCAACAGGAAGAGGTAACACTCATAAACATGTATGCACCAAACACGGGAGCACCCAACTATGTAAATCAAATCTTCATGGATATGAAAAATCTAATCTCCACCACCACAATCTTAACAGGAGACCTAAACACCCTTTATCCCAGAAAGATAGGTCAACCAGACAAAAAATTAGCAAAGAAGTAGGAGAACTAAACCAGAGCCTGGAACAAATGGACCTGGTGGACATATACATAGCATTCCACTCAATCACAGCTGAATACACATTTTTTTTTCAGCTGCACATGGGCCATTTTCTAATACTAGTCCATATGTCATGCTTAAGTATATGTAAGGAAACAGAAATTATCCCATGAATATCATCTGACCACAGTGCAATGAAACTGGAAATAAATGACAAAAGAAACCAGAAAGAAAAAAAAAAACCTAAATACATGGAAATTAAACAACACCCTACTCAGCAATCAATGAGTTAAAGATGAAATTAAACAAGAAATTCAACAATGTCTGCAATTCAATGAAAATTCAACCACAACTTATCAGAATTTATGGGATGCAATGAAAGCAGTTATCTGAGAGAAATTCATAACTATGAACTCACACATTAGGAAAACAGAATGGGAACAAATAAACACTTAATGTGGCACCTCCAACATCTAGAAAAGGAAGAGCAAACAAAACCCAGAGCCCAAAGACAGGAAGAAATCACAAAGATTAGAGCAGAAATTGATTCATTTCAGACAAAACAGTTCAAAGAATCAATGAATCAAAAAGCTGGTTCTTTGAAAGACTAAATAAAATTGATAAGCCACTAGCTAACCTCATCAAAAAGAGGAAAGAAAAAATTCAAATACAACAATAAGGAATGGAAAGGGTGAAATCACCCCAGACCCAGTGAAAATTCAGAAGATTATCAATAACTACTTTGAGAGTTTATATGCTCACAGAATAAAAGACACAGACAAAATGGACAGATTCCTAGAAAGGTACAAATTACCAAAACTGAATCAAAAAGATATAGTAACTCTCAGTAACCCAGTAACAGCCAATGAAATATAAAAGGTAATAAAAAGCCTGCCGACAAAGAAAAGTCCAGGTCCTGATGGATTCACAGTTGAATTGTACAAGAAATTTACAGAAGATATAATTCCTACACTCGGGCTGGCAAGATTGCTCAGCGGTCTAAAGCGCCTGCTTAGGCAAGCTCTCAGGGACCGCGGTTCGATCCCCAGCACCACATGCCATGCCAGCCCCTCCCCCAGGGTGGGCTGAGCTAACCCCCCCAAAAAAAGAATCTGTGATGTATAGGGAGACACTGTAATAAATAAATAATTTTTTAAAAAGGCGCTGAAACAACTGAGCTAAAAAAAAAAAATAATAATTCCTACACTCCTCAAACTCTTCAATGAAATTCAAAAGGAAGCAGTCCTCCCAAAATCATTCCTGGAGACAACTAATACCAGGGAAAGACACAACTAAAAAAGAGAACTACAGGCCAATCTCACTCATGAACATAGATGCAAAAATCCTAGCAAACAGAATATAGCAAATCATCAAGAAGATCATACACCATGACCTGGTAGATTCATCCCAGAGATGCAAGAATGGTTCAATATTTGCAAATCTATAAATGTAACACACTATATCAATAGAGCAAAAACCAAAAACCACAGATCCTCTCAATTGATGCAGAAAAGGCTTTTGACAAAATCCAGTGCTCATTCATGTTCAAAATCCTAGAGAAAATTGGAATAGAAGGCCTCTACTTCAATCTGATAAAAGCTATCTATGACAACTCAGTGGCTAACATAATTCTAAATAGGGAAAGCTGAAATCAAGACAAGGATGTCCTCTATCACCCCTCCTATTCAATATAGTTCTGGAATCATTAGATAGAGCCATTAGAGAAGAGGGAGAAACAAAAGGAATAAGAATAGGTAAAGAAGAAGTTAAATTTGAAGATGACATGATACTTTACTTGGAAGACCCAAAAAACTCCACCAAGAAGCTACTAGAATTGATACACAAATTCAGTAGCATAGCTGGATACAAAGCCAATACCCAAAAGTCAGTAGCATTCCTCTACACAGATAACACACACTGAGAGGGAAATTAGAGAAATAATACCATTTACAATAGCACTGCAGAAAGTGAAATACCTTGGAATTCATCTAACTAAAGAAGTTAAAAGATCTTTTCACAGAAAATTACAGTACTCTGAAAAAAAGAGATCATAGAGGATTTCAGGAAATTGAAAGTTTATACCCTGCTCCTGGATAGGAAGAACTAACATCATGAAGATGGCCATACTCCCAAAACTGTTGTACAGATTCAATGCAATCCCTATCAAACTACAAACAAATTACCTCCCATACCTAGAGAAATCATCCCTAAAATTTATTTGGAACCAGAAAAGAGCTAGAATAGCAAAGGTAATCCTGGCCAACAAACACCAGACAGGAGGCATTATAATTCCTGACTTGAAATTATTCTACAAAGCTACTGTGATAAAATCAGCATGGTATTGCCAACAAAATAGACCTGAAGATCAATGGAGTAGACTAGAAGATGTAGAGGCCTCTACAAACACACTCAACCACTTGCTCTTTGACAAAAGGGGCTGCACACGCTTAGTGGAAGAAAGCCTCTTTAACAAATGGTGCTGGAAAAATTGGCTCGCCACATGCCGAAAACTAAAACTTGACTGAAGTCTATCACCATGTACTAAGATAAAGTCAAAATGGATTAAAGATCTAAACATTAAAACAGAAACAATCTCTTGGAAGAGAAAGTAGAGGAACTCTTGAAGACATAGGGGTAGGCAAAGAGTTCATGAACAAAAATCAAATCACACGGGTAATACTTAAAAGAATTAACAACTGGGACCTCCTCTTACTGAGAACTTTTTGCACATCAAAAAAAAAATTAACAATAAAGTGAAAAGAGAACCCACAAAGCTGGAAAAAATCCTCTCATAAGCACTCAGATAAAGGTCTGCTCTCTAGAAGTTATAGAGAACTAAAAAACATTAGGACCCCTAAATTTAAAGACCTAATCCAGAAATGGGCATCCAAGATGAACACAGACTTCTCAGAGGACAAAATTAAAGAAGCAAATGAATGTCTGAAAAATGCTCTGCATCACTAGCCATCCGTGAATTGCAAGTTAAACAGCATTGAGATACCATCTCACCCCAAAAAGAATGGCTATCATAAAAAAAAAAAATCAACTAACAACAAATATTGGGGAGGCTGTGGGAAAAAAGGAACCCTTCTCCACTGTTGGTAGGAATGTAGACTGGTGCAACCATTATGGAAATCAGTATGGAGATTCTTTAAAAAACTAAGTCTGGAAATTCCATTCAAGACAGCTATCCCCCTACTGGGAATTTTCCCAGAGGAACTGAAAACATCATATCATAGGGATAATGTGTACCTATGTTTATAGCACCACAATTTGTAATAGCCAAATCTTGGAAACAACTAAGATGCCCATCATATGAGGAATGGTTGAAAAAGATATGGTATTTTTATACAATGGAGTATTACTCAGCTATAAAGAATGATAAACTTGAAGCAGTCATATTTAAGTGGATGCCACTTGAAGATATAAACAAAATAAACCAAACCCATATGTGCAAATATTGTATAGTCTCCCTATTATAAGAACTCAAAAGAAGAATTACAAATAGAAATGTAATTCAATTAAAAGGAAAGGGAGATCTTGAGGACTGGACAATGAGGAGAGGGCAAGGAGAAAAGCTGAGAAACATGACGGGGCAAAACCATTCATTCATGCACACTAGATGGGTAAGACAATGATCCTGAGAAACATCAGCAGATTTTTGAAACTAGCAGTTAAGTGGTAGGATTCTCACCCTGACTAACTGTGGTTGCGATACCTGTGAATCAAGCGACTGTACTGAATTTAGCAAAGTGTAATAGAAGGGTCACATTTGAAATGTCTGTCATTCTGGTCTTCTAAATATGTACTTCTTGTCATGAAATACCACCTATTACTATACTGTCTTTCAAATAAAAAAATTTTAAGGGTAATAAATGAAAAATAAGACAAATAAAGTCACAAGACAGTCATGCTACAATGCTGTATATGGATAGATTTCTAAATATCTATGTAAATATATATGTAAGTGTTAATTCCTTTTTTTTTTTTTTTTGTCTTTTTGAGACAAGGTCTCACTATGCAGTTCAGGGTAGCCTTAAGCTCAGTTTGTAGCTCAGGTTAGTCTTGAACTCACAACAATCCTCCTGCCTCAGCCTCCCGAGTGCTGGGATTACAGGCACGCGCCACCACCCCCGGCCTAATTCCTATTTTTTAAATTTTTTTTTCTTCATATTCTGTAAGGACTTAGAGTTTAATATCTCAATACTTGATGGAAAATACTTGTTCCATGGTATGCCTACGATGTCTGATATTTGCACAAATAGTGTGGGTTAAACCGAACTGCATATGTTGCAGGGTAATAATAAACTTCTGGAGGTTTAACAACCTAACTTTACATATCAAAAATGAGAGAAAAACAATGGCTGCAAGGTCAGCCAACATTTTGGCCTTAGTGTTTCAAGGTCAGTGAAGACTGAGGACATAGGAGAACCTGTACTGTAACATCATGTAACTCAGTTGTGTCCCAAATTTTCTGATCAAGGAGATCATGGGGCCACAGAGGAATGTGATCGATGATGTATAGTGTGCCTAAGGAGAATCATATGGAGAGAAAACTCTCTCAGGCTTCCACAAAGAGCAAGTTGGTCAAGCAATGGCCATGACTCATCTACATGTCTGACACAGACAAAGGATCTACAAAGTGCGGTACAGGGTTACAGGATAAACCCTGAGGGTACCTGACTGACTTTATCAGATACAAAAGTTACATTTCTTGTTATATAGGTCTTGCTTTATCTTGGTTTTAACCATCTAGCGGAAAAGTATAAAAAGAAGGTATATAAAGGAAAACCATATTAATATACTGAACTGTGAATGGCTCAAGTCAACAACTTCTGTGAATAACCCACTACTACTATGGACTGCTGAACCATGTTGGATTGTTTTGCTGAATTCATGCACTTATAGTATTTAGATGCCAATAGAATACCAATCTCTGACAGGACTAAACAAAAAAAGAGGATACAAAGAAAGGCTCATTTTGTATTTGTATATACAGAATAGTTAGGATAGATATACAGCTACTTTCACTTAACTCAATGAGAACATTTGTACTAATAGTGTTTGGACAGGATATCCTGTTTGCTTCTTGTTTTATGGATATCCATTAAGAAGATAACAATGTATAATGTGTTGATTAAAAAATAAATACATTATAAAAAAGCTTTAAAAAAAACAAACTACCATCCATGAGGGAAAAAAAAATAAGTGGTAGTGGGACAATTGGCTATCAAAATGCAAAAGATTGAATCTAGACTCCTATGTCTTAACATGTATTAAATTAAAATAAAAAGAAATTAAAATAAAAAAATCTTTCTGATGGTCAATTTGGCTGTTTTTATTTGTAAAGTGAGTTGCTTAAATGAAGTGACCTATTGGATTCTTCCTAGTTCTAAAACCCTAATGAACAGTTTTACGAAACAAATCAAAAGATTTACCAGGAATTATAGTAAACAATTTAAAAATAAAAAGTGGGTAATGCTTTGTATGATGTGGCTAAAATTTGGGAGAGATCTGATGTGACCCACATTTGCATGTTCTTATATTTAGGATTATTTCAATATAGAATATTTTAAGTATTGAGGAATGCACACACTTACTGTGTGTCTATGCTGATGTAGACCCCTGCACTGCCCTTCAGCTTCCCCAAGCCAGCTTCTTTAGTGTGGATCTTGGCCCTCTGTGCATGTCCACCACCCTTCACCTGCCCACCTTGCCCAAGTTAGCATGGTGAGGATCTCTCCTCCTTGATGTCTAAGCTTTAATACCTGATCAAGTTTCTCACTCTCTGCCTTAGATCTACAAACCTTATACCATCTTTGGCATGAATTCTTCTATCCACGATGTCCCCCTCTTAGTAGCTTTTTGTCTTCTGATCCTTCTCACTCTGTTAGCTATAAATCCCCAGTTCTCTTTGCTATATTCAAAGTTGAGAGAAACCTCCTTCATTACAGAATTCTTATTGTAATAGTATGAATAAAATCTTCCCAACCATTTGAACAAGTGTCAGAGTACTTTTTCTTTAATAATGCCATGCAACTAGGGCTGGGGAGATAGCTTGGTGGTCTAAGTGCCTGCTTGGCAAGCACCAAGGACTCATGTTCAATCCCCAGTACTACATACTATGCTGGCCCCAGCCAGCCACTGAAACTTGGCATGGTGGTGCACTCCTGTAATCCCAGTCCTAGGAAGGCTGAGGCAGGAAGATCACTATGAGTCTGAGCTGCATTGTAAGACCCTATACAAAAAAATAAAAGATTAAAAAAAAGAATACCACGCAGGGCCAGGGAAATAGCTCAGTGGAATAAGCACTTCCCTGGCAAGTGCAAGGGCCTGAGTTCAATCACCAGTTCTGAAAAAAAAAAAAAAAAAAAAAAAAAATCCATGCAACTAATCCTAATCTTTTATCTTAATTTTTAAAAATAAATAAAACACTCTCAATTCAATTCCTAGTGGGGGGGCACGGAAAGATGTAGCTTAGTGGCACAGTGCCCACCTGCCAAGCACAAAGCCCTGAGTTTGATTCCTAGTAAAAAATAAATAAATAATTCATGCATAGGAAAAATTTTGTCTCATAGCTGGACTGTGGAATTAAAGCTACTCTGCAAATTTGTCTTCTCTCATGACTGGTAACAATCCAAAAGTTGGTAACATACTCTTGCCTGGTGAAGCTGGGGGAGATCAGCCTTCACATAAGTTACTTGCTGCTTTGCAGTACACCAGTCTTCCCACAGATGGGTGCTTGGCTACATCCAGCAAAATTATGCATGATTTTACATTTAGACTAACAGTCCAACTTCTGGAAATGAATCCTAAAATGAGATATGCCTATAGCTAGTGAAAATGCCTGACACTAGATTTAGCTCAGATGGGGGGGGTCTTCTGTATGACCCTGCTAATCTTTGATTGATTTGTGGTGGAGTGGAGAGGTGCAGAGCTTGGTAGATCTTCGTAGGGCCGGGTGGGGTGAGTCCCTTTCCTCTATTACAGGCTGGCTTTGCACAGATCTGGGCAATTCCCTAGCAGACAGCTAAGTGGGGTGGCAAGGTCTGAGACAGAGATAGGCCCCCAAGAGTCAGCGCAGGAGATGAGAGTGCAGTGCAGCGGTGCAGGAGGCACATCTGTTAAAGGCCAGACAACACCCTGTGCAGGAAAACCCCTGTTCTGTCCCATGTATCTTGCTGTGTGACTTGCTTCCCCATTTAACCCCCACTTAATCGATATTACCTAAGCAATGATACTCATAATCTTATCAGCTGACTACAATTTTGTCCTATCACATGCCCACCTTGTGACTTCCAGTTGCATCAATGCTACCTAAGTGTCTGTACTTGTAATCTTATTGGTTGATGATAATTCTCCCCATCGTAGACCTGCCTTACCTTGCAGTTTTGCTGTATAAAATGCCCTTGAAAAGCAGGGCTCTTGAAAACCCCGAGGACCCCATCCTTCTCTTAGAAGCTTTCTTTCCACAGTACACAGATTCTGCTCTTAGTCACCATTGTTCCTAGCATTCATTCTTTGATTTTAGACAACATATACTTGCACCAGACACTTTGCAGGTTGGGAGTTTCTTTCCCCTGTATCATTTGAAGGTCTTCCTCTGAGATAATTGGATGGATGTAAGAGTTTGCTTTTGTATCACAGATTCTGGATTGTGACTCATTTAGGTAATCAATTTTTTTTAATGCTTCAAATTTTTATGTTATAACTTTGCCCATTGCTTATAAATGCTTTATCTCATATAGTTTTGTTAAAATGACGATAAATTTAGGTTAAAAATATGGACAGGTTAGGATGCTTCTTTAACAGGATACTTCATTCCTGTTTTATATCATTGCTTTTGGATGAGCTGCTGAATTTACTGGTTTTCCTTCTTGACGTGTTAAACAGCAGCACTAGAGAGAGTAATGTCAGTGTGCTCCCTGGTGGACCTCGACATAAATCACATAAAATGGGTTTTTATGAGACCTAGTCTATACTTAGCTCAGGCTTCTATACCTATCCCATATAGAACTTCAACAAACCAGTGGTTACTGTGCCATTTGGTTAAATACACATCAAATCAGAGGACCAGCTTCCCCAGCACCTTCTGGTGAATCTTCAGGGAAGCCAAAGGCCAATGGAATGTTGACCAGACAGGCAGCTGGATTCTTTTCCAGAAACATCTCTGGTTGCATGGACCAGTAGAAACTGAGAGAGCAACTGGAGGACTCATGACCAGGGCTGATCTTTGGTGGATACCCAGAGGTTCCTCTGTGGAAGCAGAGTCCTAACAGCCCAGTTTGGGCTGCCAGGAGAAAAGTCTCCACTATCTTTTGAACTTTTCTCTCTCTGCTAATTACGTTAGAAACTCCTCCTAAATTCTCTCCAACTTCCTTGGAGTTAACCTTAGAACCACCTAGTTAGATCACCAGCTTGCAACAACTAGTTTGCCACTCACACAGGAAAATAGCCATCAGGACAAGGATTAACGTTTGTGCCTTGCATGTACCAGGAAAGAGATGTTAGGCTTTTTCTTTCATGTGCACATAAAAGATAAATGTGCCTTTACCATGTGGACTGCAGTTACTAGATGAGGGATGTAAGTCTAAACTGTGAGCTTCAGAGGAAAGAAATTTAAATGGACTTAAAGAGCACAGCCTCATCTGGCTGCTAGAAAGGGCTGCCTAGGTGCCTAGGGAGATAACAAGTGTCTCAGAGACTTCTTTGCCCTGGGACCTGGGGCAGAGTCCCCCAAGCTGACTGTTGCTCTGTCTCTAGTGGTGATCTCAGCAGGCTAAGAAGCACCCCACCTGCTTCCAACTCATTTTTTTGGTATTTGTCCTCCTTCAAATTAAGCATTAAGCAAACTTTCCTTCTTCAAACATGACTGTTACAGCTGAGACTGATGGGAACTTGAGCTTATTAAAAAAAATACCTACAGCGGTAAGCAGGCAAGATCCCCAGGAAAGTGAAGCTGCATACCAGAACAAGGGTGCAGAGGTTAATGCATTTCATTCTCTGCTGTCTCTCCAGATAGCAGCCATCTGCCCTGGAGTGGAATCAACTTCAGGGACACTACAAAGATACAGAAATCAGAAGGATGCCGACTTTTTTTGGTTTTGGTTTTGCATTTCTTTTGCTTAAAGAGGTCAATGTCAATATCTGTTACTCCTTGGAATGCATTCTTAAGCACTTATGGAGGTTCAACCTTCATACTTAAAAAGAATAGGTGACTGTTTTTCCACACCTGTTCATGGAGTAAGAGCCAAGGTAGTATGAAGGGCAAGTATTGGTTACGATGCTATTTCACAGGTAGAACTGCATTGTCAGAGAGGTCAAAGATCACCCCATATTCACACATTCTTTGCATTAAGAAAAAATTCTTACTGGTTTTATAAGCCATGTCATACATGTATTCATGAGCCCTTTTCTTTCAGTGACCTAAAACAGATTAAACAATATCTAAAAAATCCTTAGATGACCCTCATACATACATTGACATCTTTAGAAGTCTTAGTCCTATAAGCCAGACTAGAAAGTTGTAATATTATGCTTAAATCAGACCTTGACTTCTAATGGGAGACATGGGGTACAGACTTTAATCTGGGAGCTTCTTCAGTAGAGATACTCAGGGATATATATTTTCAGAACAGGTTTAAGTACAATCTAGCTAGCCCTGCTGTACAGAAAAGTTACCTAAGTGACTAGACAGAGGACCCAACATATCCCAAAAACCTCTTTGTACTAGAGCCTGTCTCAGTCTGTCCCTTTAGAGGTGAGAGATCTCTGTTGTACGCTGGGATTTTACAACTTTTGATTCAGACTCATGTATTAGAAAGTAAGTCCTAAGCAATATAGTTGAACAATATAGTTCATTTTTTTTTCTCTCTCTCAGAAGGTTAAAAACATGCTATTCAGGTTCTTTGGTTATCGGCTCAGTTTTCTGCTTGGCAGTGCACTTGTGGTCAATCACAGCTTTTGTCTTCGGAGAAATGTCTTCTGCAGGATTTGAGATCTGCCCTTGAAAAGTGCTCATCTTCCTGTACCTGAGAAGGGCAGATCTGGTGCTTGTGCCACACCTGGAGTCACTTTCCTGCCCCTTCTCCACTGCCTGGCCCCTGAAAATAACCCAGTTCACAGCAGGGTTTGGGCCAGGACAATATTCTCCTTTGCGGCTACTGGATTTCGGGAGCATGTCTCCAGAACGGTGAATTTCTCCTCCCAGGATAATAATGATCTTCACTTATCTGGGGATATATATTTAATCCTAAAAATCTCAAAAATAAAATGAAAGTTTTTGCTCCAGTTTATCTGTCTTTCATTCCTTAGAACTAGGGACAAATTCCTTTCCCCTCAAAATGATGGTTTTTATAGCACAGGGCAGACTACTAACTACAATACAGATAAGTTCATTGATAGAATAAATGATTCCTGGGCAATCTTACGAGTTAATGATCTTTTTAAAAACCAAAACAAGTATAAAAATATAGCCACAGCTTTGGTAGGCCCTTCTTTTTAACTTAGAAGCCTTCTATCTCCACTAAATAGATTCTGCTCTTAACCTCCATGGTTCCTAGTATCCATTCTTCCAGTTTAGAGAACATGAACTCCTCCTGGATATCTAGCAGGTTGGATGTACCCATCCTGGCTGCCCTGGGTCTTCTCTCTCTGGCTGGATCTATGCCCGAGAGCACCACTCCTCAGGCACTGGCAGTGGATCTGTCTGCTGGGCTGGATGGAGCTGTGGGCCTTCACACTTCTGAGCTCAGGGCATGGTTCTTCCTCTTTATCAGGGAACAGATGGGAAAGCAGAGCCACCCTGCAGGACCAAGCATGCAGAAGCTTGGTGCGCTGGTGCTGAGGACAGAAAGAAGGTTCTGACTGCATTACGGACTGCTTTGCTCCAGGTGACCACATTATAGTATATAGTACCTCTACACAACGGTAGACGAATACCTTTCTACGCTAGTACTGGGGGATTTTCAGATCTGGATATTAAGTCAAAAAGATATTTTCCTGTTTAAGAGGTGGCATAAAAAGATATATGTAATATTTTTAAATGAAAAGTAAATCATTAAAAAAATTGCTTATAATAAACAGAACTCAGTGATATTCTTTTACTATAGAAAGTGGACATATTTGGGACATGGAGACTAAACAGGAAGGGAGTGCCAGAAGATCTGCAAAAGAAAAAGAAGCCAAACTGAAAACAGGAGGAATGTTATCAAATCAGAGAGGAAAAGTTGGTGCTATGAAATGGAAAGAAAAAAAGACATCTTTTATTAGCTATTCATAGTACAGAAACGGTAGATTTTAAAAGAAGTAACATTTAAAAATTACCCATTACTTATTGACTAGTTTACCTTTTCCTCATAATATGTAATACCAATGTCATACAGCAAATTCCTATACACACATATATACATATCTACATATGTATATCTATATATGGGTCCCTTTGGAGCAGGGCTTTTAAATATTCCCTTCAATAATAGACTGTCATTTACTGTGGCTTCATTATATAACTTATTTCATGGGATGAGTCTTTTCAATTCTAGTATTTTTCAAAAGTGTCTTGTATTCTGTAATTATTTTTTTCTATATAAGTCAGACAGATGTAGTCATGTTGGTCAGTACCTACAGTCCCAGCACTCTGAAAGGCTGAAGCAGGATTTAACCATTTTAGGTAGGGTTTATTTCATTTTATTTTTTGGCAGAACTGGGGATTGAACTCAGGCCCTTGCGCTTGCCAGGGAAGCACTTATTCTGAGCCATCTCCCCAGTCCAATTTAACCATTTTAAGCAGAGCCTGGCTAACTTAGTGAGACTCTGTATCGATAAATAAATAAACAAAATTTTAAAAGGGACAAAGAATATATAGCTCAGTGGTAGTGCACTTTCTGAGCACCTGGGAAAGCTCTGGTTTCAAGACCCCAGTACTGTAAGAAAAGAGGAAAAAACTAATAATCGGCAAGTCTGCATTGGCAGTAGGAAAGGACAACTGAATAAATAGGCAACTGAGTATGTGTTAGTACTAGACTTTAAAGCTGTATGCAATCTAAAACAAAGTACTGTTATTTTGTGTGAATCTGTTTTTTTGGGGTTTTTTGGTAGAACCGGGGACTGAACTCAGACCCTTGTGCTTGCAAGGGAAGCGCTTATTCCATTGAGCCATCTCCCCAGCCCCCAGAGTTTCTTCTACCTGAACAGTTTCCAACATAGGGAGGCATCTAAGGCTTTTGTTTTTGAAATGCAAATTTTTGCTTCTCCCGAATCACATTATCTTACTTACCTTGGTCAGGACAAAACTAAAAACAAACAAAGAAACAAAAAAACCCTGAATTCAAAATGAACAATTCTCCCTGTATGGTTTTCCCACATAAATTAGAAATATTCTGGAACTTTCCCAGAAACAGTAACTGGAACTAAATCTTCAACTGCTACTGAGCCGCATGGGCATTTTTGGAAGTTTTTGGTCACTGGGAACCGTGGCATTTCTTTTCTCTGTATCACAAACTGCTACAGATACTTTCCTTTTACTATAAACATTGAGGCAGAAGACCGCCTGCTCTGTAACTGACTGGCAGGCAGAGATGACACGGGCCGGAAATGGGAAATGGTTCAGCGTCCTGGGATTCCCCTGACTGCTAATCAAGTGGCTTATTTGTACATTTTTGAAATGTTTGCCCCTTGGAGTTCCCCAGAGAACTACGCATCTGATTTCATTAACAAAGATTGTCTTCCACAGAACGTAAGTTAAAATATTCAAAAGGTTGCTCACTACAGCAGGGTCTGAGTTCCACTGCGGTCACATGACTAGAGAGGGGAAAGGTCCACGGCTAGTACTGAAACCAAGGATTTTTTATTCACAATTTCTGTCAGTTAACTACATTTTGGATAGGTGCCTCTGTGGCTTATACACGACCCATATGCGCTTACACACAAACGAATACTTTCCATTTTATTCAAATATTCAAACAATTTTGAGAGTGAAGCCTGGGTGCTATTGGTGAGCATTTAAAATAGTCTCTCTCTCTGTCCCTCTGTCTCTCATTCGTTGTCTTTTTTGAGACAGGGCCTCGCTGTGAAGTTCAGGCTGGCTTTGAGCCCATTCTGCAGCCTGGGCTCGTCTCAAACTCGTAGCGATCCTCCTGCCTCAGCCTCCCCAGTGAGGGCTGCGATTATAGGCGTGCGCCACCAAGCCCGGCTTAAAATACTCATTAAGAAAAATCAGTGTCTCTAGGCCAGAAACGCGCACTGGTTGCTTACAAGACAACACCGGCGGTGGCGGTCGCTCTTTCATAGTGCTTTTCTTTTGGCAATTTATCTACCTAGCCTCTGCACGTTGGAACGCTGAAGAAAAACCGGTTCCAGTTACTTTCCTGATGCGAAACAACGCTCACGGTAGGCACGCCCTTCGGGTCCACGCTGGGGACACGGCAGGGACCCGGGAACACGCGCCGCACACAGGCCCCTAGCCACGGCAGACGGCGCCTCGCCCCGCGGCCACAGCTCGGCCGTGGCGGCGCAATGTGGGAGAACGGAAACTCCCGAGCGCCCTCGTGCGGCGACGGCTGTGAGCCCCGTGGCGGGGCGTGCTGACGTCACTGCGTCGACGTCGGCACTACGGGGTGAGCCGTTTCGGAAACGCGGCGGGCGGAGGGGCGGGTTGCGCCCGGCAGGGCTACGGGCGGTGTCTCCGTTCCCGGATTCGCGCCGCGCTGCGGTGAGTGCGGCTCCTGCCCGTGCGGGCCACGGCCCAGCAAGCTCCGCTCCCTCGAGGCGGCTGCCGGGCCGCGGCCCGCGCCGGGGCTCCGCGGCACCCACGGGCTCTGCACAAGGAAGCCGGCAGGCTGGCGTCGGCGAGGGAGGGCTGCTGCTGCCGCCGCCAGGGTCGTGTTCTCCTTCGGGTGCGGCCACCGCCCACTCCCAGCCTGGACTTCGCCCACAGGGCCGGGGCGTGCGGGCGTGCGAGCGTGCGTGCGCGCGTGCGTGGCCGCTCCTAGGTGCGGCGAGGTAGGGTACGGCTCGGAGCGTGACGAGGTTCCGCAGCCTCGCGTCGGCCCCTGTGGTCTACCCGCCTGACCCCAGCTGCTCGGCCTGCAGGCTCGGGGTGGGCAGGCTCCGCGGGCGGAGCGGCAGAGCCCAGAGCGGGCCGGCGAGGCCGCCTTTGGGCTCCTGTCTCCGAGCTGCTTTTTGCGGTGGGTCTCCTGCAGCTGTGGGGAGCAGGAAGGAGCTCCGGAGGGGTCAGAGCAGAGCCGGAGGCAGGGCCGTGCGGAGGACCGAGCCCACCCCGCGATTGCTGGGCTGTCCGAGGGGCTGGTGGAATTTTTTTTTTTTTAACTGCTGTTTTTTTTTTTTTTTTTTTTTTGCCTCCAGTAAAGTACCAGAATTACTATCTTTAAATAAAAAAAGGGAGGAACCCAAGGAAAGATATTTTCCAGTATTGAAGTATCCATCTGACTAAAGTTGTGTTAAAGACGCGTTTGATTAGTGCTATAGGGGCATATTGTTTGTGTTTATTATGGTGAAGAGTTTTTCCAGTTAGAGAGTTTGGTGACGAGTTGCCAGAATTCAGAGATTATTTTGAAGTTTCTGTCATTTTTTATTTTACTGAATAAATTGAGTCTGTAAGTTGTATGTGCCATGCCAGTTATACTTTTGTAAAATAACTTGGTGTTGTTTCTTTTTTTCAGGCTTACAGCTCTGAAGCGCCTTCATCTCCCCCATTTTCCTTTGCAGAAATAAATCTCATCGTCGAGACCCCAAAACTTTATAAAGGGATGTGTTTTGAAGTCTGACGTGTAATTTTGTTTTCAGAAAGCATTTTAGTAAATTACATTATGTGTATGCAGTAGTTTTGTTGGTAGTAACAGTATTTTGTTGGACATTACTAATAACAGAAAAAAGATCTGTCTTTGGTTAAGTTCATCGTAAATTGCAACATGATTAGTATTATAATTGAATGGTCCTGAAGAGTAGGTTTTTAAAATGCCATAAAGTATATTCTGTGGAAATTTTATGGTTAACTAGTTTGTGGAGAAAAAGCCCTAGTTGACCAGGTATAAATGATATACATCATTAGGAAGAAAGATAGTATAATGATAATTGAGGAAGTGGAAACAAATGTAGATAATTTTAAAGAATTAACAGTTTGAAGCATTAAGCCAAATTCATTTGCTATCACATAAATAAAGCTTATGGATGTTGACTTCCTCAAAAGTTATTAACTAAAGCTACCGTAACTTGGTTAAGTACTTTTGAGTTAAACTTTAAATGGTATGAGCAGTTACTTTTGCTAGAAAATGAGATTAATTTGGATGTCATATCTAAGTATTTATAAAAGAAAAAAATCCTGTGTTATATCCTTATTCTGATGGCATAGCCAGTACTGATATCCAGGCTTCATAGTTTGTAACCAAAAGCAAGTTAAAGGCATAATTTAAGTATTCTATAGTTGCTTAAGATTTTAAGAATATAAACTTTGTGAAAAAAAGTTTTAGTATGTTTAGAAGTAAATAAAAGTTTTCAGGTCTTTAGGTTATTATACCAAATTATGAGCAAATAGGACGTGGCTTGCCTAATTGTAGTCATCCCAGAGTACTAAGTGGAATCATGGTAATTTAGGCAAGAGATTCATCATACCTGAGCATACACTCAGGTATAAATCCAGTAAAGAAGTTCTAGTGAATTTTGCATAAGTAGGAGTCTGTCATTTGATCCCTTTTTTGTGGTAGAAATCCAATGTGAAGAGATGAGAAATTTTGTGTGAAGCTCTTAGCCATTAAAAAAGTACTCTCACTGTGCACAAAACTACCTCCCAGAGGGTTGTCCAAAGTCCTGCATATAAAAGAATTAAGAATATGATGGAAGAGAGCACAGTCTTGCCAAGTTGGACAAATGACAACAAACAAAAACTGAAATACGACCTGTCCTGTGAACTTTACCGGATGTCCACGTACTCTGCTTTTCCTAGCGGCGTGCCTGTCTCAGAAAGGAGTCTTGCTCGCGCTGGCTTCTATTACACTGGTGTGAACGACCGAGTCAAGTGCTTCTCTTGCGGCCTGATGCTGGATAACTGGAAACAGGGAGACAGTCCGATCAAAAAGCATAAGCAGCTGTACCCCAGCTGCAGCTTTGCACAGAACCTGACTTCCACGAGCCAGCAGTCCCCCTCTAAGAGTTACCCTGTGATGGTAAACAGCATGCCGCATTCATTGTCTCCTCCTTTGGAACCCAGTGATCCACTCTGTGGCTTTTATTCCAGCCTTTCACCAGACCCTCTCAACTCCAGAGCAGTTGAAGACTTCTCTCTGATGAGGACTAACCCCTACAGTTACTCCATGAGCTCTGAAGAAGCCAGGTTGCTTACTTACAAGATGTGGCCATTGACCTTTTTGTCACCATTGGACTTGGCAAGAGCTGGCTTTTATTACATAGGACCTGGAGATAGGGTCGCTTGCTTTGCCTGTGGCGGAAAGCTGAGTAACTGGGAACCGAAGGATGATGCCATGTCAGAACACCAGAGGCATTTTCCCAACTGCCCATTTCTAGAAAATTCTCTGGAAACACTGAGGCTTAGTATTTCAAATCTTAGCATGCAGACACATACAGCTCGAATGCAGTCATTCATGTCTTGGCCGTCTGTGGTTCCAGTTCAGCCTGAGCAGCTTGCAAGTGCCGGCTTTTACTATGTTGGTAAGAAACTTAAGTAGCTGTACATTTTACCTAGCTCCTTCTGATTGCTAGAACACATATTAGTATTCATTTTCCCTATAGGTCGCAATGATGATGTCAAGTGCTTCTGTTGTGATGGCGGCTTGAGGTGTTGGGAATCTGGAGATGACCCATGGGTAGAACACGCCAAGTGGTTTCCCAGGTAATTAGCTTTTCTGTTTTTCTGTTCGGTTGATTTTTTTTTTTGGTGCTGGGCTTGAACTCAGGACCTTGCACATAATAGGCATATACTCTGCTACTGAGCTATGTCCTAGCCCCAGCCAAAGAAACTGTTTTGAGAAAGTATGACTAGTAAAACTATACGCATAAGGGAAGTAGATATGCTTACATAAATTAGATTTTAAAGCGCATATAACAGCCTATCATGCCGTTGCTGTTAGTAAAAGACTAAATTTTAATTAAAATATTAAATGTTTGATTTAAAATGTTCTGAGATCTTCTGTATACCTCTTTTGTAAGCCATGTGCTTGGTATGTAATTTAAAATTCTTGCTGACACATTTATAGGAGTGATCATTTCTTTTCAGGGAACTTAAGGAGTACAAATATGTAAAACAACAGGAAAACATAAATTAGAAAAGTAAAGGAAAAGAAAAACAAGAGGGATTGTAAGGGCCAGTCAAATAGCTCAGCGGATTAAAGAGCCTGCAAGCAAGTGCAGGGGCCAGGGGTTTGTTCCCTGGGCCTGCCATGCCAGCCCTGCCCCCTGGGGCATGCTGAGAGAGCAATTGAGACTGGGTATGGTGGGCCTGCCGTGCCAGCCCTGCCAACCCCCCTGGGGCAGGCTGAGAGGGCAGTTGAGACTGGGTATGGTGACACACACCTGTAATTCCAGCTCTTGGGAGGCTGTAAACATGCAGAACACTGTGAGTCTGATCTAGTAGTGAGACCCTGAACACCCTGTAGACCCTTCCCTAAATAACAACAACAACAAAAAAGGAATACAGGTAAAGCTGGGCGTAGTGGTGCACACCTTGTTAACTGGCCTTTGTTATACTAGGCTGTCCTCTACTAGTGAGCTACAGTCTCAGCTACCTGTTCGTTTGCTACTGGGGGTTGTATCTAATAGTGCTCTACCACTGAGCTACATCCCCCACCTTCCTTTCTGAAATTCTTTTTGAGACAGTGCCTCTGAGTTACTCAGGCTGGCCTTAACGTGTTCTCAATGGGGCTATAATTCATATGTCTCACTGCTGGGTGGCTTGAACCACTGGTGGTACATGCATGATTGCCCCACTGGGCAGCTTTTTATTTTATTGTGAAGACTTGAAAAAAAATGATTAGAAGGGCCGGCCAAATAGTCCAGCAGATTAAAGAGCCTGCCAGCAGGTTCAGAGGCCAGGGGTTCAATTCCCTGGCCTTCTGTGCCAGCCCTGCTTCCTGGGGTACACCCAGATAGCAATTGAGACTGGGCATGGTTGTGCACGTCTGTAATCCCAGCTCTTGGGAGGCTGTAAAACCACGAGTCTGATATAGTAGTAAGACCCTGAATACCCTGTAGACCACTAAAAGAAAAAGGGATTAGATCCATGGGTACCACCAGTGGTCCAGGCTGCCCCATGGGTTGGCCCTGTGTGCACCACTGGAGGCTCAGGCCAGTAGGATGGACCTCTGGTACTGGTTTTGTGGAGCTGGGACTTTGGTGTGTTCACGGGCCTGGCCCGGCTCCTTTTCTTGCTTAGAGCCTAGAGGTAAGTTAGAGCCAGTATTGTTCGTGGAGCAGAACTACAAATTGGCTCTGTGATCAAGTGCTACATGAACCTGGACTTCATTTATAAAATGAAGAGGTAGGGTTAGGTGTTTTTATTTCATTGTGATAAAATATACATAACATAATTTATCATATTAAGTATATTTTTCTATGGTAGTAAGTACATTCACATTGAACTGAAATCACCACCACCGTCATCTGCAGAACTTTTTATCTTCTCAGACTGAAACTAACCGTTACACTGCGTTACCTGTCGCTTTTCCCTCCTGGCAACCACTGTTCTCCCTTCTGTCCTGTGGGTTTGGACACCACATATAAGTAGAATTGTACAGTACTGCCTTTTGACCTGTGAGTTTCACAAGGCTGAAGATCTTTGGAATCTCTTCAGGAAGTTAAAGCCTTTTGACATTTTTGTGTATTTGTGATGAAAAAGAAATTTCAGGTAACATTTTGTGGATTAACACCTTTTAAAATTGTATCACTTCAGCCTGGGGAGATAGCCCAGCAAGATAAGTGCCTGCCTGGTGAGTGCAAGGTCTTGAGTTTAATCCTTGGTACCGCAAAAAAAAAAAGAAAGAAAAAATTGTGCTAGGGCCTGGGTTATGTAGGTGTACAATTTGAAATTTACTTGGTGTTAATCAAAAAGACAAAAGTAACTTTCAAAATCTGATGTATAGATTACATTTTTGGTTTATAAAACAAAATTCTTAATTTTTTTGATTTATATTTTGTTTTAAATGGTTCTAAAGATTTAGGACTGCTTTTTAAAGTATTTCTCTGAAAAGAGTGGATTTCAGTTGTAAATAATCTTTTAATCTCATTAAATGAAAAATCAGAATGGACCATCATTCTTACTACATTTTAGCACAATTTATCCCATTTGTCCCTAGTACTTTATTTATTTATTATTTTTGGTGGTACCAAGGATCGAACTCAGGACCTCGTGCTTGCTAGACAAGCGCTTAAATCAACTAAACTATCTTCCTGGCCCCTGTCATTAGTAATTTAGATGCTGGGGATATAACAGTGAACAAGGTAGAAAGAAATCTGAGAAGGGGAGATATAGAGCAATCAGAATTTGTTAAACTTGTGTAGTTAGCCATCAGGACTTTAGCTCTATCTAAAATAAAAGTAAGTCCATAGCATGTAAGAGTCAGGCATGAAGCAATAGCTAGCTTTGTCATTGATCATCTTGGATCTGGAGCATGTATGTTTATATGTTCTGTGCTTATTTTTACTTCGAACCTCTTATTAAAATACTGTCTTGAAGGGGAAGGAATAATTTTGTTTATTGACTTCTTATAAAAAATTAGGTGTATTGGTTTATAATTTGCATTTCACTTATTGAAGATTGTCTTTTCTTTTTTAGACAGTGGATTGAACTTAAGAGTCGTATAACTGTTAGGCTAGTGCTGTACCACTGAGCTACATACCCACCCCTTCCCCCTTTTAAATCCATCCATTCATTCATTCATGGCCTTTGAGACAAGGTCTTGCTATGCAGTTCAGCCTGGCTCAGTTTGTAGCCTAGGCTGGCCTTGAACTCACAACATCCTCCTGCTTCAGTCTCCCGAGTGCTGGAATCACAGGTGTATGCCATCCAGCCTCAGCCTTTTGAAAATAAGGCTTTATTTTGAAATAAGATCTAAATTGCCAAGAACTCCTTGAACTTGCTAGCTTCTGCCCCCGTCCCTTGTAGTTGGAATTACAGACATGTGCCATTGTGCCCACCACAAAAAGGATTTTCCTTTTTTGTATGTGTGGCACTGGGGATTGAACCCAGGACCTAATGTTTGCCAGGCAGACACATAAGCCACTGAGCTATCTCCCCGGCCCATTGAGGATTTCTTTTTGTTCTTTTATTTTGAGACAATCTTGCTCTGGAGTCTTGGCCAGCATGAAATGCATGCTCTTCCTCCCTCAGATTTCTGGAATCCTGAGTTTGATGCACGAGGCCATGTGACCACAAATAAGAGATAGAATGATTCCATTATCCAGAAAGCCCCTGTGCTCTTCTCCAGCCATTCAGTCCCTGTCCCAGGTCCTCCCAGTCACTGATCTGTGCTCTGTCCCTGTGGTTTTGCCATTTCTAGACCATCACATACATGAAATAATGATATACAAAATGGAACATATTGTACAGTTTGTAGCTGGAGTCTGATATCGTCACTTCTCAAATACACCAAATGTTGGTAAGGATGTGTAAAACCTAGAGGTTTCACCCACTGCCAAAGGGAATTTACAATGGTATGGTCATTTCAGAAAATAATGTGGCAATTTTTTACAGTGTTTAAAAGTAACATGTCCTACAACCTGACAATTCCACCCATAAGTGAAATAAAAACACTGGTGTATTTGAGATGGTGTATTTGAGATACATCCATGTTTCTGTTACAAGTAATTCCACCCTGTTGCTGACTCGTATTCCATTAAATGATTGTACCATAGTTTGTTCAGGCACTACTTGAAGGACATCTGAGGTGTTTCTAGTTGGGAGCAGTCAAAGAGCAGCTTTAGACATGCATAAACACATGATCATGTTTTTATTTCACTTATGGGTGGAATTGTCAGGTTGTAGGACATGTTACTTTTAAGCACTAAAAAATTGCCACATTATTTTCTGAAATGACCATACCATTGTAAATTCCCTTTGGCAGTGGGTGAAACCTCTAGGTTTTACACATCCTTACCAACATTTGGCATTGTCTATTTTTTTTTTTATTCTAGTCATCCTTATGGGTGGTTAGTGGCATCTCTTTGTGGTTTGAACATTTCCCCAAGCATAATGATTTTGAGTGTGTTATGTGCTTATTTGCTATCTGTATATCTTTAAAGTGTTAATTCAAATATTTGCCCATGAAAAAGGTTTTAATTAAAATTTAACCTAATGCCAAGTGTGGTGGTGCACACCTGTAATCCCAGCACTTGGGAGGCTGAGTCAGGAGGATTGTTGCAAATTCGAGACTATCCTGGGGCTACAAGGCTAGCCTGATTTGCATAGTAATATCCTGTCTCATTTTCCTCATGATTAGTGACAGTGAACACCTTTTTCATATTTGTACGTCTTTAGGAAAAATGTCTAGGTGTTTTGCCCAATTTTATTTATTGTTTTTTTGGCAGGAGAAAGATAATCTCAGCAAGCTGGCCTTGGACTTACTATGTAGTAGCCTAGGCTGGCCTGGGAACTCAGTGATCCTCCTGTCTTAGCCTACTGTGTACTGGAGTTACAGGAATGTGCCACCATGCCTAGCTCTTTAGCCAGTGTTAAATCTGTTTTTTTTCTTTGCTATTAAGTTGTATTTGCTGTTCTATTTTGTTTTTGTATTTGTTCTATTTTGCTCCTGAATAGTGTGAATTCTTTATATGTTTTAAATGTTAACTCCTTATCAGATACATGGTTGTCAATACTTTCTCCTGTAGTGTAGCATTTTCTTTGTGTTGTTTCCTTTACTGTGTAGATGTTATTTAGTTTGATACAGTCCTGTTTTTGTTATCTCTGCTTTTAGTGTCATATCCAAAAACCCATTCTTAAACTAATGTCAAAAGGCTTCCTCTCAACTCCTCCCCCCCTTTTTTTTAACAGTTTCAGGCTTAGTGTTTATTCATTCATTCACCTCCACCCTTCAAGTATGGGAGATTGAACCCATGGCCTTCACACTGAGCCACTACATCCCCAACCTTTATGTTTTGAGATAGTCTTGGTAAAGTCACTAAGTTGCCTGGACTGAGTGAGCTCTCTTGTGATCTTTCCATCTCAGCCTCCCAGAGTGGCGGGACTAGGATTACAGGCATGTGGCCCAATGCTTGTGTTCAAGTTCATCTTTTCAAAGTGATATAAATAGGAATTCAGTTTCTTTTCCTTTTTTTGCCTGTGATACCCAATTTAATGAAGAGACCACCCCACCCCTACCTTCTGTGTTCTTGTCAAAGATTAGTTGACACATGTAGTTGACTCTGGGCTTATTTCTGTGCTGTTTTATGTCTTTTTGTACCTATACCATGGTGTTATGATTACTATAGTTTAGTAATACAATTTGAAATCAATAAAAGTTTTGTCATTTCTCAAGACTGCTTTGGTTAGCCACATCCAGCCTTTTGGGAGTTTCATATGAATTTTAGGATTTTTTTTTTTTTTTTCACTTCTCTGAGAAATGGCATTGGAATTTTGATAGAGATTGCTTTGATTTTTTTTAGATTGCTTGGGTTCTATGGATGTTTTAAAAATTATTATTATTATTATTATTTTTTTTTTTTTTTTTTTTTTGCAGAACCTGGGATTGAAACTCAGACCCTTGCCCTTGCCAAGGAAGTGCTTATTCCACTGAGCTATCACCCCGGCCCCAAAAAATTATTTTAATCATGAATATGGGATATCTTTCCATTATTTGTGTCATCTTTTTTTTACAATTATGTATTTGGTACAGGGTCTCACTACACAGCTCAGACTTGTAGTAATTCTCCTGTTTCAGCCTCTCTAGTGCTGGGATTATAGACATGCTACTATGTCCACTCTCGCTGGCCAGCTCAGTGTGCCAGGGGCAGGGCTGGCACAGCATATTGTGCCAGGGATTGAACGCTGTGCTTGCCTAAGCAGGCAGTTAGTCTGCTAAGCTATCTCAGTGGCCCTTTTTAATTTCTTTCATTAGTGTCCCATATTTTTCAGTTACCAGGTTTTTTACCTCATTTCTTTTTTTTTTTTTTTTCGTCTTTTTGAGATAGGGTCTCACTATGCAGTTCAGGCTGGCCTCAAGCTCACTTTGTAGCTCTGGCTGGTCTCAAACTCACAGCAATCCTCCTGCCTCAGCCTCCCGAGTGCTGGGATTACAGGCCTGCGCCACCAAGCCCGGCTTTACCTCATTTCTTAAACATAGTTTGTTTTTGATGCTGTTATCAGGATTGCTTTCTTGATTTCTCTTTGACTGTGTTTTATAATTTTACTGAATTCATTTATTCTAACAGGTGTTTTTTTTTTGGATAGAGCTTGAGGTTTGCTATATATGATCATGTTTTCTACAGCTAATTTTACCTTCTAATTTGGATGCCCTCTCTTTGGTTTTGTTTTGGATCCTATCTGATTAGCCTGGCTGGAACTTCCAGAGCTGTATTAAATAGAAGCACTAAGAGTAAGCACACTTGACTGTTGATCGTTGTGAAGTTTTCAGCCTCTCACCTTTGCTGCTTATGTTAGCTGTCAGCCTGTCAGCTATGACTTTTTTGTTGCTGTATATTCCTTCTGTACCTGAGCTGCAGAGAATATGAAAGCATTGAATTTTGTCAACTTTTTTTCTGCATCTAATATCATATAATTTTTTTTTCTATATATGTGGTACATCACATTTGTTGATTTGTGTGTGTTAAATCCTTGCATCAGAGATAGTTGCTACTTGATCACTACATGTGAGATGTGATTGAAAAATATGTTCAATTTTTTAGAAAAGTTTTTAAAGTGCCTGCAAGCAGGCTCAGGAGCCAGGGATTCGATCCTTAGGCCTGCCATGCTGGTCCTGCCCCCAGGGTATACTGAGATGGCAATTGAAACTGGGCGTGGTGGTGCATGCCTGTAATCCCAGAATTTGGGAGGCTGTGAACAGGTCCGAGCTAGTAGTGAGACCCTGAACACCTTGTAGATCCTGCCCTAAAATACAAACAAACAATAAAAAAAAAAAAAAAAAAAAAAAAAAATTAATACAGGGTTGGCCAAATAGCTTAGCAGATTAAAGCTCCTGCTTAGGTAGACACAGACACTGGGAGTTCTATCCACCAGGCCTGCCTTGCTGGCCCTACCGCTGGTGTCCTGAGATGGCTATTGAGACTGGGCATGGTGGTGGGAGGCTGTAAACAGGAAGATCACTACAAGTACAGTCTACACAGTAAGACCCTGTATACCCTGTCCTAAATACAAAAAAAAAAAAAAATTCAATGCAGGGCTGAGGTAATAGCACCTGCCTAACAAGCATGAGGTCCTAAGTTTGATCCTCAGTCCTACATATAAAAAAAAAAACAAACTAAATTTGAGAAAAAATAACTACAGTAAAAGACTCACTGGAGATGTACTTTTTCCATTTTTCTTACCATTTTCTGAAGCAGTGTCTCCTTTTAGTTGTGCTGTTGTGACTGCCTCTGTGCCTTAAATCTTACACTGTTTATCTTTATGGTCATTTTGAGTTTGTGTGAAAGCTCGGAGTGCAAGGTGCCCGGTCCCATGGATGAAGTGGACCAGGAGCACCACTGTTGGTACACGCTGCCTTCCAGTCCCTCAGAAGACGTGAAGGAGGGCTTCCACAGCGTCCTCAGGAGCAGCGGGAATGGGGGTTGGAGTGAGGGAGAGTAGTTTGAGGGGAATTCATGGCTGTAGGTCTTTACTGCAATACTATGTTTAAAAATTTTTATTGTTCACATATTTTGATCAGACTACATAAAATCATTTTAATGTGCTAATGATTTTGGCTTGCTGGTATTTTATTAAGGGTGTTTTTAGTAGTGAGAATTTAATCTAGGGCCTTTACAGTTAAGTAGCTATGTCCTGAGTGTACATGTATATTTTATTTTGAGACAGAGTCTTACTAAATTGCACAGGCTGGCTTCACTTGGGATCTTTCTGCCTTAGCCTCCCAGAATGCTGGAATTACAGGCATGTGCCATCACACCTGGTTTAATAAGGATCTTTATAGCTTTATGCATTTGGGGATATTGCCTTCTTTCTCTTTTTTTCTTTTGTTTTCTTAGATTATTTGTGTGTCTTTGATATTAGGGTAATGCCAGCTTTATAAAGTTGCAGTAAGAATGATATATAAAGTATTATTCCTTCTTTTTTTAAGAATTTGAGAAGACCAGGCATTACTTTTTTATTAATTTATTTTTGGTACTGGGAATCAAGGACCTGCATTAGCCAGGCCAGGACTGTGAGCTTGTTTATTGTTTGCAGAACCAGGGATTGAAGGGGACTGTAAGCTGGAGCTGCATCCCAGGCCAGGCGTAATTCTTCTTCAACTATTGGTTATGATTGTGCTAAGAAATGTATCCTTGGGAACTGGGCGTGGTGGCACATACCTGTAATCCTAGCACTTGGGAGGTTGAGCCAAGAGGATCTCTGAGACCAGTCCAGGAGCTACAAAAGGGAGCACAAGGCCAGCCCGAACTGCATAGGGAGAGCCTGTCTCAAAATAAAAAAAGATATGTATCCTTGGCCTTTTTTGAGATTTTCGATTCTTGATTTAATCTGTTTGTTATTTATAGATCCATTCTAATGTTATAATAGTGATTTTAGTTATGAAAAGTATGTTTCTGAGAATGTGTTTTGTCTAGATTATCCAAGCAGCTGTCTTAACAGCAGCCTGTTAGCTATTGTATTTCTCTCACAGCTGTGAAGTCTCTGCTGTCTTCCCTCTGTTCTTCGTTGAAGGTGTGGTATTGAAATCCCTTATTATGATTTGAATAATTTCTAATCTCTATTGAGTTTCTTACATTCTTAAAATATTATTTTTCTAATTTCATTGTGTTTCTCTTGAAACTCATTGGGCTTTCTTAGAACAGTTGTGAATTCCTCTCTTGGGAGAATAGAGCTTCCTTTCTTTTGGGTTGTGTTCCTTTGGTAGTGTTTTCTTGTTTTGTTTCCTTTTGTCTTGTAGCATCCACCTCCCCCCAATACCTGTGTACTTGGCAGAGCAGTTACCCTTACAGACTTCAGGGACTGTTTTAGTGGGGAAAGGCCTTACCTGTGTGTTGCTCTGCAGATGCTGGCTTATAGGATATTGTGGTTCTGGTGCTTGGAGTTCCAGTGCAGTCTGTGCAGCCCTGTTAGCCCAACTCAGAGCTGGCAAGGATCACAGAGACCTCGAGCAGCAGCAAGGCTGTCAGAGACTCAATCTCTCTCTCGGGAAATATGGCTCATTGGGTCCAACTTGGCAGCATGTTAGCCAAGGGCAGTCGTGATGGTTTTGGTGGTGCAGCATTGTGTCTGAGGTACGGATTCCTATAGTTTCAGAGCTGGTTCTTAATCTCAGAGGTGTGCAGAGCTGGGCCTCCAAAGCACAGGAGCAGGTGCAGCTCCGGGGATATAACCTCCCTGGCTGTCCTCCATGTCTAGGGAGCCTGCAGCAGCAGCACTCGCTCCTCAGGCATCATGTCTTCTGCAGAGGAGGTTGTTGCGTTTGACACTGGCACCAGAGGCTTCTTTACTTTGAACCTTCAGGGTGTCTGTGCTGGGGCTCAAGTACAAAGGTTGCTAGGGTCTTTCCTAGAGTAGGCTGCTAAGGGTGATGATGCACCAACATGGGTTGATGCAGATCACTCAGGCTGGTGCTGGTCCTTACTCTTAGCTGTCCCTACTGCAGCCACCCTTCAGTGTGATTGTTCAGTTATTCTCTTCACTTTTCTACTCCTCTCGCTGTAGGTCTGGACTTTGCGGCAGGAATGATAGCATCTGTTACTCTGCTATCTCCTTTATGTCATTTTTATCAGCTTTCAGTCTGTGGCTTGTCCTTTCACTTCTTCAATACCATCTTTAAACATGTTTAACATTTTGATATTTTATCAGTTGATTTTTTTCATGTATTAGGTTTTGACTTACCTGATTTTTTTCTTTCCTTTCCTGCCTCCCTACCTCAATCCTTTTCCCTTCTTACCTCCCTCTTTTCCTTTCCTGTGGGAATTGCACCCAGGGCCTCCTGTGTGCTAATAAGAACAAGCTCTATGGCCAGCAGAATTCCTTACCTAATGTAAGGGAACAGGGATTTTTCTCTCATGCTTTCTTCTTGAAGTTTTCTTGTTTTAGGTCTTACATTTTAGTTTAATGTTGCCTACTATATGAGCATAAGTCAGGGTTTTATATTTTTGGAGCTTTTTTTTGCATATGCATATCTTATTTGTCTAGCACCATTTGTTGAGAATGTTTTTTTTTGGGGGGGTGGGGGCTGGCTTAGGCTGCCTTAATGGCAGATCTGGTGAGGCAAGTGGAATTGGGGATCCAACAGAACCGAACCATGCTATCCTGCATCCAACTGCATTTGCATGAGCAGGCACTTAAACAGCTGAGCTAACTGGCAGGCCCCCTAGCACCATTCATTCAAAAAAAAAAAAGGAGGGGGTAGAATAGCAGTAAATGTTACATGACCTTCCTGGAAACACTGAGGAGAAGCCCTGCTAGTTTTAAGATATGTGCTTAAGGGGCCGGGGAGATGGAATAAGCACTTCCCTGGCAAGTGCAAGGGCCTGAGTTTAATCCCTGGTTCCGCCAAAAAAAACCCAAAACAACAGCAAAAAAACATGCTTGAGAAATGCTGTGTGTCACAATCTATATAGATAGAAGTATTAGATTTGGCATTTTGTGGAGTGAGGTGGGTTTTGTTCAAATTAATAGAATGGTGAACAAAGGGGAAAGATTATGCTTCTTACATTCTGAAGGATGACATTTTAGGGCTATTGTGTTTCAGTTTCTGAAATAGTTAAACCAGGAAAGTAAATTGTCTGTTTTTCAAGTGTCGGGTTGTGCCCTTTCCTAGGTCCATACCTTTTCTTTCTTTTGTTGCTGTGTTAGTGGAATAAGGACATTGGAATTGTCAGAAATTGTGTGAAATTATGTTTTATGGTAACTTTCTTTCTGTTGGATTCATGTGTCTATTGGGTTATGATGTGAAATGTTTTTGTTTTGGATTACAATCAAGGCTTGATTTTTTTTTTTTTTCTATGAATGGTACTAGGGGGCCTGCCATTTAGCTCAGTTGTTTAAGGCCTTTAAACAGTTTTGTTTAACCAAAATGTAAAATGATCAAGTTACATTTTTTCATAAGAAACAATTTTAAAATATTTTTCCTTTTGTGTTTTAGGTGTGAGTTTTTGATGCGCATGAGAGGGCAGGAATTTGTGGATGAAATTCAAGCTAGATATCCTCATCTTCTTGAACAAGTAAGTACATTTTTAAAATTAACAATTTGAGCTCTGTATAATAAATTCACAAATACTACTAGAAATGGTATTTGTATCTTCTTTCTGCTGGGGATTGAACTTGGAGGCTCATATGATAGGCAGGACTTCTTCCATTGAGCTTCACCCACAGGCTTTATTTTCTTAATTAACTCTAGTTACATATTTTGTATCCATATTTATGGTACCTCTGATTATTTACTTTTGTTACCAACTTGTTTCTTTAGGGTTTCTTCAGAATGATTATTTTTTGGTTTTAAATTGTGATGGGGTGGAAGTAGGTGTAGGGTCTTCGCTGGTGTTTTCCAGAATGCAAACAGAAATACAGAAAATGTTAGGAGTTGAGATATTCTGAGGGTAACTCAGTTGAAATCTTACTTTCCAAGTGGAATAAAGAACCATTAGTCTGTCTTTCTGTTTCCTAGCTTCATATTCTCCTGAATCAGGAGAAATAGGTGAACTTAAGGTATATAATTATGGGGAAAACAAAGCATTGTGAACTAAGTATATTTACTGAAAGTAAACTTATCTGAATGTTGCTGTTCATATCATTCAGGTTTGACTTTTACTTATTAACTCTTCTTCTGCTTCATAGCTACTGTCAACTTCAGATACTCCGAGAGAAGAAAATATTGATCCACCAAGTATGTATGAAAGTATTTCAAATACAGAATGAGAATTTTTATGAGAATGTTTAGACCAAAAATATGTATACAGAAAGGGAGGTATCTTTGAAGTTATAAGAAAAAATACCAGGCAGTTACCCAATAAAATGCTAGATATCATCTAAGATTGATGGCATTTTAGAGAGTCTAGTTTTCCTTGTCTTCAAAATGCTGACATTCCAATGAGGAGACAATACACAGACAAAATCCAGCATCACATAGCTCACAGCATGAAATGACAATTGCAAAGAAGCCCTTGGTGGAGGAGGTGGGTCTGAGAGCTGGCATGATTTAGAAAAAGCTCCACTAACAGGATTTAATAATGAGCTAGGGCTTGGGTGCTCAGATGGTATTTCAGTGCTAGGATATCTTTGGAGTGGAACTTAATTCTAGCCAGCTCTGTGAGTAAATGTATGCTGTGTTCATAATGCTAATCCTTGGATGCTCTGTTCACATCTAGAAAGAGGGATCTTGGCTGGTTTGTAGCTGGAATAAAGAAAGGGCACCAAGGTATCTAAGGGGCTCAAGAATGGAATTAATCTTACTTGAAAGCGTGCATGGGTGCGCGATAACTGTCCTGTATTCTTTGGCTGGGAAAGATGAGCTAAGTGGAGATGCAGACTTCTTAGTTAAAATGGGCCGGGGAGACAGCCCAGTGGCATAAGCACCTGACTGGCATGAGCAAGCTCCCAAGTTTGATCCCTGGTACTGCCAAAAAAAAAGTTCATAACCACTGCTCTGCCTGTGGTGCTGCTGCAGTTCCCTAATGAAATCACTTTGCCACTCTTCACAATGACTATTTCACATTTTCTCCCTAAGTTCATGTATTAGCTTCACCAAGAAAATAAAAGAATCCCCAAGAAACTGTTGTCTCCCACTAATAAAATCATCAGCCTGCGTTACATGTCCACATTTCTTCCTTTCGTAGTTTTTACTCCGAGCCGGCCCTGCCTTGTGCCCCTGCGTTCTTCTCCCACCATTACTCTGGCTAGCACTTCCCCTTCTGATGTGCTGCTATTGGCAGCCCTTCACTTGGCTGGCTTGCTAGTCAGCATTTGATGTGACAGGTGCTTCACCCTCTTTCTTAGCTTGGCCTCCTACTTGACTGCCCTGATACATTCTCTTGTTTTTTTCTAGTTTTTTTGGTTGATCTTGAATATTTTCTTTGGTGATTGCTGCTTTTTTATACTTACAAATAGTGGAATATCTATCCTTCCTACTCAAATCAAATTTTCTGTTTCCTAGCTTCATAAGGAAATGTTCAGCACTGTGCTATAATTTGCATATACTTCGTCTATAATAGATGCTTCACAGTTAATATGAGCCAGACTGATACTTGTCCCCATCCTTCATGCCTCATTTGCTCCTTTCCCATATTGATAATTGCTAAGGTTAAGAAGTTAGCATCAAGGCCAGGTGTGGCACATGTCTGGAATCCCAGCACTCAGGTGGCTGAAGCAGGAGGATTGCTGTGAGTTCAAGACCAGCCTGAACTACAAAGTTTGTTCAAAGCCGGCCTAAACTGCATGTCAAAACCCTGACTCAAAAAAATAGAAACAAACAAAACACATTATACTCCATTCCTTTCTTTCAGTTTGTATATTTAGTTGATTAGAAGCCTTGTTTTCATAATATATTCTAAACCCAACTGCTTCTTTTCATCTCTACCTGTTCCAACCTAATCCTTGCAGTTACCATTTTCTGCCATATCTTACTAGTTCCCCCAGTTTCATTTTACTTCATTAAATTTTGACTCCTGCTTAAACCTTCTGGGACAGTCTAGAAACTTAGAATCAAATGCAGTATAAAGTCTCAGGCTCTCAAGTAGGTGTTTTCTTTTCTGAGCATCTGCCTTCTATTCCTTGACTAAGTGGTGTGAGGCTTTATACTTGCTATTCGCTTTCCCTAGATTTCTTTCATGTATTCATTCCTACAGCTTATTCTTTCTGTTACAAGTCTTAAGTTTTCTTTGCTTGCTAGTTTTTTTTTGAGGTGTTAGGGATGGAATATTTTGATGGTGTCTCTTCAGAGGAATATGTTTGAGTAAGGTTGCTCAGTATGCATTTTCAACATTGTACATTTATATGTTTGTTATAACAATTTTCCAGCAGATGGCAGTAAAGTGTCTCAGGAATGTCTGATTTCACAGATGGTGCACCATAAAACTAGCATTGATCCCACCCGTTATGAGAAAATGCCACCCTGAGCACCCTATCTAAAAGGGCCTTCTGCTACCTAGTTTGTTTTTTTCTTTTTGGGATAGGGTGTTGCCATGCACTTCAGGATGGCGTTGAGCTCACTTGTAGTTCAGGCTGGTCTGCCTTATAAAGTTATAAAGGTCCTCTGGAACTAACCTTTGGAGTGTTGGGATTACAGACATGCGCCACCACATTCCCCCCCCCCCCAGTTTGTTTTAATCACTTTACACTGGTTTTTTGTTTTATTTTTTTAATTGTCAGTTTCTACTAAAATCATATTTTGCTTACTGGTTTTGTGTTTTTTTTTAAAAAATATTTTGGTGTATTTCAGACAAGGTCTTGCTCTGCAGTTCACACTGGCCTTGAACTGTGTAATACAGGCTAGCCTCAGACTCATGGCAGTGCTCCTGCTTCAGCCTCCTCAGTGCTGGATTTACAAGCATGAGCTACCACATGTGGCTGGTTTTGTGCTTTTTATTTTTCCCAGACTGGCCTCAAACTCAGTCCTTGGGCTTCAGCCCACTAGGTGCTGGGCTTATTGACTGTGTACCACTGTTGCTGGCTTTTTTTTTTTTTTAAACCATGTTTTGCTTATATTTTAGCCATGTTTTAGGTGAGTTAGTCTTTCACTTTATTATACTTTCTATCATTACTCTGTTGCAGCCAAGTATAAGTCTGGAACCTGTTCATTCTAATTTTCAGCGTGGGGGACTAAATGCAAGTCCTGTACTTGATAGGCAAGCATTGTACTGAGCCAGATCCCCAGCCCTGAGATCCCAGCTTTGTGTGTGTGTCTGTCTGTCTGTCTGTTGCTGGAGGTAAAACTCAGGGCCAAGTCCAATCTCTTTTTTTTTTTCCCTATATTTTAGGGAAGGGTCTATAGGGTGTTCAGGGTCTCACTACTACATCGATCTTTAGTGATTCTCCTGTTTACAGCCTCCCGAGAGCTGAGATTAGAGGCGCACACCACCATGCCCAGTCTCAATTGCCATCTCAGTGCACACTAGCAGCGAGGCTGGCAAAGCAGGTTTGGGGATCCAACCCCTGGCCCCTGCGCCTGCTTTCAGGTGCTTTAATCTGCTGAGCTATTTAGCTGGCCCCCAATACCCATCTCTTAATGTTGCTCTTTCCATAAAGGTATTGCAGTTTTCTTCACTTTCTTGGCTAGAGGTAATTTTTCACTCAAGTTCATATAACATTGGGGTCCAAAAATAAATACATATCAGAATTACTAGGGAAAATTTTAGAGGATATAGGTTCCTAACCTTAATTATGTTTGGGATGTAGTCTAGGAAGTGATATTTTAAAAAAATAAACTCTTGCATATTCTCAGCCATTAGCAAATTGAAATTTTTGTTAGAGTTCCAGGTGTTGATGCCTATAGTTCATGTCCTTACCCCCATGTGAGAGTGAGTGATGCACATAAGTTTGTGTCATATTTTTCTCCATAGTTTTATATTTGAGGAATAATGGCAAATGTCTTTTCAAATAGTTGTACATTTTGGACCTGGTGAAAGTTCTTCAGAAGATGCCATCATGATGAATACACCTGTGGTTAAAGCTGCTTTGGAAATGGGTTTTAGCAGAAGCCTGGTTAAGCAGACGGTTCAGAGTAAAATCCTGACCACTGGAGAGAACTATAAAACAGTTAATGATATTGTATCAGCACTTCTTAGTGCTGAAGATGAAAGAAGAGAAGAGGAGAAGGAAAGACAAGCTGAAGAGGTGGCATCAGGTATTTGCAGTGTTAGTTACCTATATTAATTTTCAGTGGGGTTCGTAACGTGATCTTGCAGGGCAGTGGCCTTGTCTCTCGTCCACTACCACCTGGTTGCAGCTCCTCGGTCACTTGTGAACAGTCTGGTCTGCCCCTTCCAGTTGCTCCCAGTGGAGAACCTGACTCTTGGGTTTTTGTATGTTTGTTACCATGTTCCAATTTATGCTAATCACAACGTTTTAGTGTGTTCTCTTGAATTATGTAGCATTTGTCATGCATAATATATAAACTGTTTTGATAAGCAAGATTTTAAAATTGGATGCAGATCTTATATTTAAAGAAATTATTTCAAATCATATTCTTGATATGATATTTATTAGTATTTGCTAGGTGATCCTTATATAGAAATAGAATTTATAAGGTAGGTATGGTGGTACACATTGGTAGTCCTGCAAGGCTAAAGCAGGAAAATTACAAATTTTGTTTGTTTGCTTGTTTTTGTTTTGTTTTTGCTGAACTAGGGATTGAATTCAGACCCTTGTGCTCGCCAGGCAAGCGCTTACTCTACTGAGCCATCTCCCCAGCCCTGGAATTACAAATTTGAGCCCAGCCTGGCACCATTTCAATAAAAATAAAGGTCTCGTGATGTAGTTCAAGTGTGAAAGCCCTAGGTCCAATCTCAGTACAAAAACAAAAAAAATTAGGATAAATTCCTGGGTCTCAGTGAGAACACCCCGCCCAGCCCAAGGAGGGCAGGGAACTGACTTTGATGTTCATCTAAATTATATTAAGTCTCCCTAAACAGGCCTCGAGGAGTCATGTATTCCTTCAGGTACTTACTGAGCACTCACATGAGTGAGAACACAAGAGACACAATAGAAGCCAGCAAAGAGGTATAGATCGTGCATGTAGTATGCTGGGACATGGGCTTGGAAGACAGTTTTCTTTTTTTTAAGTTTGTAAGTGAAGATGAAAAGTTTAGTCACAGAACATGAAAGCTTAAGAATGTAATTTCTAGATTGAGATGTTTGTGTTTTTAAATTGACTTCCACCAGCTGCTCTGTTGGCAGTTTCATCCAGACCTCAGCCTCATCAATGAAAGAGGAGATAATAGGTGTTCAACATGGTGTTGCAAGTGAACTTCCTCCTCATGTTGTCTCCTGTGTGAAAACCCTCTCCATTCAGCAGTTTTTTTGGTTAGGTTTTAATACTGGAATTGAGCCCCTGGCTTTGTTCACACCTAAGCACAAGTTCTGCCATTACTCTCCATTAAATAGATTGAGAAGAGGGGACAGACTTAGTGAAAGAGCCTGAGAAAAGGGGAAAGATAATGAAACCCAACAACTCTGGTCACAGTTTTGTGACTTCCTCCTACTTTGTGAACACCAGAAGGTAGTCTTAAATTATGTATTTTGAGTGGTTTAATAGGGGAATAGCACAAGTAACAAATAGGGAGGAAAGTTAAATATGCTAAGAAGAGAATCCTGACTGAAACCCCTTAATGATTCCTAGGTTAGAATGGAAGGTAAACTGAGATAGTGATAGAATCAGGCATAACATGATCTTAAGAAAGTGAACAAATTTGTCAGCAGTCAGGCAGATTAGGGTAGAAGGGTAGATTGTAGTCAGAGAAGAGAATTTCAAAATTTCAAGATGAATAAAGCAGTTTACTTCTAGAAAAATATAAAAAAGGGTACTGATCCTTATTTCTCATTTATCTTGTACTGTAGAGATGCACCTTGAATTTTTTAGGAAAGTCTGAAAATAGACAATTTTATAGTGGTTGGAGCACCAAAAAAAGGAACTTTAAAAAAAAAAAAAAAAGAACTTTATTAAAAATACCTGAAGAATTTGTCTCAGTTACTTTTCCCTTATTTCTGGGACAAATATCTGACACTGAAATGAAGGAAGGAAGGGTTTATTTAGCTCACAGTTTATTTAGCTCACAGTTACTGGAGGTTTTAGCCCATACTCAGCTTGGTCCAAGGCAGAGCTGCACAAGGCAGAGGGTAGCAGCTCATGTCAGTGGAAGGCAGCAAAACAGCAAGACCGAAAAGGAGGAGCAATAGCAGCAGTGGCAGCAGAGCAAGTCTGCATCCCTGAGTTGCATCCAGGGTATCTGCCCAAGGCTGGTGCAGCACTCGCACCCATAATCCCAGTGGACCATAAGTGCATCACAAAGTCTAGATATCTGCCCCATGACTGCGTGAGGCTTTGGGGTAACAACTAGACACAGACCATAACAATTCATGTTCATGTTCTATAAGTGTAGCAAATTAACCATGGACTTTTATGAGATTTGAGGTTAACAGAAAGTCTTGTTTTTATATAAGATCAAGCTTGATGTGCTACAATGATTTTTTAAACATTGGTATAAGTCTAGGCATTTATAAAATGATAGCTAATTATGTGCCAAGTGTTGTGCTAAATGCTTTATGATGTATTATTTGAGCCTCGACTCTGAGGAAGGACCTTGCAGTGTGAAGCTGAGGTGTGTGGGGGAAGCTATGGCGTGGCCAGTAGGTGGCCACTCTTGGATGGCAGCCTTTTTCTTTTTCTTTTTGGTGGAACCAGGGATTGAACTCAGGCCCTTGTGCTTGCCAAGGAAGTGCTTATTTTACTGAGCCATCTCCCCGGTCCTTGAATCTGTCTTGACCACACGGCTCACGCTGCACATCACTGCATTATGTGTGAGGCTGGAAGAACTTTGGGCTTTGCACCTTATTCTGTTCTTAGATAAGCCATAAAGTCTATTCAGAGCCTTTGTCTCAGTTTGAAAATGAGAGACAGTAATACTTGCGTGGGTTCAATTAACAGGGTATGTATATCAAAAGAAAAAAAAATTATTATTTTGTATTTTAGGGAAGAGTTTACAGGGTGTTTAGGGCCTTACTACTGGATGAGACAGTGATTCTCCTGTTGACAGCCTCCCAAGTGCTGGGATTACAGGTGTGCGCCACCATGCCCAGTCTCAGTCGGGGGTGGGGCCAGAGTGGCAGGATGGGGTATTGAACCCCCAGCCCCTGCACCTGCTTGCAGACATTTTAATTCTCTGAACTATTTGGCCAGCCCTAAGAGAAACAATTAAATGCAAGTACTTGTAAAAAAGCAAAGCAACAATGCAGATAGAATCAACATTAATTCAGTGCTGGGATACAGAGGTGGAAATTTTTATTACTTTAAAATTTTCTAGGGCTGGCCAGATAGTTCAGTGGATTAAAGCTCCTGCTTAGGCCTGCACAGGGGCCAAGGATTTGATCCCCAGCCTGCCATACCATCCCCACGCTGGGTGTGCTGAGATGGCAGTTGAGGCTGGGTGTGGTGGCACATGCCTGTAATCCCAGCACTTGGGATGCTGAAAACAGGAAGAATCACTACAAATCCAATCTGTGTGGTGAGACCCTGCATTAAGTACTTAAAAAAAAAAAAAATTCTCATTCTTTTTTAGCAGAATAAAGGAAAAGGTCTCAGATGTATTAGTATATAGACTTAGAAATTACCGAAACAGACCTTTTATGTGCTATATGTCTTGTTTTAATCTTCTGAGTCTTTCAAATTACAGACATTAAAGTGCAAGTAAGTCACTCTTATTTTCCAGCCTCTATTAGCACTTGAATTATTTATTGGTTGTTAGTGAGTGTATGAGTGCAGTAGAAATCTGAAATATAATGGCTTTTTCTTTGTTTTTTTTCTTTTAAAATAAAGATGACTTGTCATTAATTCGGAAGAACAGAATGGCTCTCTTTCAGCGCTTGACAAGTGTACTTCCTATTTTGGATAATCTTCTAAAGGCCAATGTAATTAATAAACAGGAACATGAAATAATTAAACAAAAAACACAGATACCTCTACAAGCAAGAGAACTGATTGATACCATTTTAGTTAAAGGAAATGCTGCTGCCAGCATCTTCAAAAACTGCCTAAAAGAAATTGACTCTACACTATTTGAAAACTTATTTGGTGAGTTTGTTGGGAAAGTTATTTTAGAAATTTCTCAGATTATGTTTCTCTCTCAGCTAGACAAATGGTAAATCCAGTTAATAAACTATAATCCATTTCACTTGTTCCAAAAAAGTGATATTTTTATTGTCCAAAATGTAATAGTTCTTGATAATATATATTGAATCTGTATCCTTCAGTAGGTAGTAGTTAATAAAAAATAGTTTTGTATTTGGTAAAGTGATTTTTTATATGCTTTTTTCCTCAGTGGAAAAGAATATGAAGTATATTCCAACAGAAGATGTTTCAGGTAAAGTAGAATTAAGACTTAAGACCAATGTGCCATACTATTGTCTTCATAGAGAAAGTAAAGTGGAAACTGAATGTCACTAAAACTGTTTTTACTAGGTCTGTCACTGGAAGAACAGCTGAGGCGGCTGCAGGAGGAGAGAACTTGTAAAGTGTGCATGGACAAGGAGGTTTCTATTGTATTCATTCCCTGCGGCCACCTGGTGGTGTGCCAGGAATGTGCCCCTTCTCTAAGAAAGTGCCCTATTTGCCGGGGCATAATCAAGGGTACTGTTCGTACATTTCTCTCATAAAACAAAACACGTTGTTGTATGCTGCCTGTACAGAAAAGTGTTTAAAGTATTATTGAACATTTGAAATTATTTGAAACAAAAAAGAAATTATTGTTTCTTCACCTTTTAATATTCATATTCTATTCTGTTTTCGTATTAAGAATTTTGTCTCAGAAATGGTATTATATATTTAATCTTAATGTTTAGTTATCAGGAAGGGCTATTTGATGAGCTGAATCAGTATATCTGTGAACACAGGAATGAAACAGCATGCTTCTTGGGATTATGTAGGAGTTACTGTATCTGGCATTCTTGAGCTTCGAGTACTAAAAAACTGCAGTTTGCACGTACAGTACTAGAAACCAGTAGCTCTGGAATTTGTCAGTTACAGTGCCTGAATCTATCTTGTTGTTTACCTGCTGTAAAAATGTACTTACATTGTGCCTTGTCACTGGTAAACAAGATATCCTCTAGTTCATGAGAATTGTCTTAATAAAGTATGTTGAAAGAAACTACGGCATCAAAATGTGTTTTCTACTGATTTAAAAAACATTTTCCATATATTTTATTGTACTGTTACTAAGTAAAAGATTAAATTCATGAAAACAAAGTGTTGAAATAATGATTTGTATGTATTCCCTGCCTAGTTACTTTACATCATATTGCATGAAAATTAAATTTATATCAAAGTCTCTTAATAATAAACCTAGGTAAATCCACACTGATTTTTTTTTGGGGGGAAGGGTCTAAGGGTGTTCGGGATCTACTAGATAGGACTCATAGTGATCTGCCTGTTTACAACCTCCCATTACAGGCATGCACCACCACACCCAGTTATCAGTTGCAGTCTCAGTGCATGCTGGGGGCGGGGCCTGCACTGGCAGGCCAGGGATCAAACCCCGGGCCCCTGCGCCTACTTGGAGGCACTTTAATCTGCTGAGCTATTTGGCTGGCCCTACACTAAGATTTTTAAAACAGTGCAATTGCCCTGCTTGCATAGGTAGTGGTGGGGTGAGGAAAGCCCCTCACAGCAGGATTACAGCTGGCCTTCTCAGCTCCAACTATGTGATTGGCTTCTGAGGCCACATTGGGAAGGTCTGTTTCTTTCTGTGATTTTCTATGTATATACTCCAGATGTAGACACCTAGGTTCAAGGACTCATGTCAATAAGAGAATAGTCATTCCTTGTTATTTTAGATGTAAAGTACCTTAACCCCAAATTTAGTAATACAGAAATCTTTTTTCCACACTAAAGGACCCTTTGCTTGTTGACTATTATTGCATAAGTCAAAGGACAGCTACTATTAGCTTTTAAGATCTAATTTTTTCTAGAATTTGAATATTTCAGTGAGTATCCCCTCACTATGTATTTATCACGTTAGAAATAAAAAAGCCTAGCATAGTGCCACACATTTGTCATCCCTCCTTAGGAGGCTTGAGACACGTGGATTATCATGAGTTGAACTACAAAGTGAGACTCTGTCTTTAAAAAAAAAATGTAGGGCCAGGAAGATGGCTCAGAGGAATAAGCACTTCCCTGGCAAGTGCAAGGGCCTAAGTTCAATCCCTGGTTCTGCCAAAAAAAAAAAAAAAAAAGAGATAATTAATTTAAAAACATTACATATATGCTAATATAACATTTTACTAGTTTAGAAAAATTTCGTGAGAAGAGTTATGTTTTAACATTTTGACAGAGTTCTTTCTGTCTGGTTCACTAGCTGCATCTTATCAGTACCGGTGTTCTTTGAATATGTGTTCATGGCACTACATGAAAACAATTCACCTTGTGTTGAAAATTGACAAGTGGTAGTTTCTAAAGGTAGCTGGAGAGTGAAATAAGATACCAGTGATCTTTAAAAGTAACCTTTTTTTTTTTTCAATGAGCAGAATATATCTATTGAGGGAAAGAAAGCTCCTATGGAGGGGGGCCCGAGCCAGTGGTCCCTGATAGCCATTTTTTGAGAGCACTTTTATTGCACAAGTCAATAGCAAGTACAGTGTTCTCCCTTCCCCACAGGCGCACACTTTCACCAACTCTTGAAGGAGATGAGAATAAGCTGGCTGAACTTCCATAGTGACCCTGCTGCCACTAGAGATGGCAATGTGTGAGGTGCTAGGAGTGCGCTCGAGGACCAGGAACACAAATCCTGACGGGACCTTTACTACACTTCCTTCCACCTATTCTATCCTGGTGTTGATCTGGGTTATTACTAATCTCACTAAGGTTTCTGGTTTACTCCCTCCACCCCATTTCTTTCATTTGCCATTAAGTCTATTTTACATAACAGTTTCCAAGGGTACAATTGGTAGTTTAGAGCCCTCAGAATGCTACTTGAGCAAGCACTACATCAGATCCCAGACATTTTCAGTACCCTCCAGCCTCACACCTTGGGAGCAAGCAACCAGTACTCCCTCTCCCTGTCCCCGGCTCTTGAAAACCATTTGCTTCTCATCTGTGTGCATTTGCCTGGTTGTGATACTTTATCTAAATGAATCAGACAATACATGGTTTTCATGTGGTTTTTCATAAATGATTTCTGAGGTTCTTCACATTGTAATTATCATTGTAACTTCATGTTTTGTGCATAACTATTGCATGTGTGAATTTTTAAAAGATTCTGATCCAGCCATTGATAAGACTGTTTCCACCCTTTGACTAATGTCCTGTGAATGTTTATGTACAAATATTTTGAGTGTATTTTCAACTGTTTGAGGCATAGACCAGGAATGGATAATGGCTTATATACCAGTCATTGGTTTCACGAAGACCTACCAAACTTTCCCACAGCTGGTATACTATTTCTACCAGAAATTCTTAAGGATTCCCATTTCTCCACACCCCATCAACACCATTTTTTCCCCCTTTTCCTGGGGGCAGGGGTGTACGCAGAATCAAAGTCAAGACCTTGCACATGCCAAACAGGTGCTGTACCCAGTTATATTCCAGCCCCTCCTTTTTAAAATTACATATATCCTAGTTATCTCCCCATAGTTTTGTTCTGCATTTCCTTAATGGTTGACAGTAGAACACATTTTCATGTGCTTATATCTTCTGAGAAATGTCTATTCAAGTCCTTGGCTCTTGAATTGATGATCTTTTTATTTCGCATGCTAGATAAACCCTTAACTTGCACACTCTAGACCACTTGGTTTTTTGATTATGTCCTTTGCTAAAAATACTTGGCTTTAGGGGCCAGGGAGATGGCTTAGTGGAATAAGTGCTTCCTTGAGAAGAGCAAGGCCTGAGTTCAATTTCTGGTTCCACCAAAAAATTTAAAAATACTTGGCTTTGAGCTTTGGTTGATTTGTTAAGAAGCCATTGCTAAGTCCAAGGTCATGAAGACTTACCATTCTGAATTTTATAGTTCGGCTTTGTATTTAGGCACCGATCCACTTTAGTTTCTGTATTGAGCCAGAAGTAGGGGGCTATTTGTTCTTCTAGGTGTAAATATCTACTGGCCCAGCACCTCCAATAGTGGAGCCATTTTCTCCAGTAAGTGGTCCTGACTCCTGTCCAGTGTCAGTTGGTCAGGGTTGTTTCTGGGTTCTTAGTTTAGTTCCACTGGCCTGACTCTTCTGCTGTCCTTGTCAGTGCTGCTTACTGTAGTTTTACACTAAACTTTTAAGTTGAGAAATGAGTTCTCCTACTTTATTTTTATCAATATGAACTTGATAAAGCTGCTAGAATTTTGGAAAAAAGCTGCATTGAATCTGTAGCATGCTTTATAGTTGTGATACTGTCAGTCCATGAACATGAGGGTGTTTTCCCATTTATGTAGGTCTTTAGTTTTCACCAGAGTTTATAGCTTTTAGTGCACGTAGTTTTTATACATCTTCTGTTTGTTCTTTTGGATATGACCACACCATGAGTTCATTTTTTCAATAGCCATTTTAGATTGTCATTGCTGGTTATTCTGTGGTAGTCTTCTCCTGCAGCTCTGCTGCACTGATTAGCTCAGTGGCTTTCTTACAGAATTTTTGCCATCTGGAGAGAGTTACTTCATTTCCAGTTGGTACGCCTTTTTCTTGCCTAAAAGCAAACCAAACCTTTCCCTACTGTTAACTAGAAATGGTGAATGAAAATCATTGTTTTACAGCCCACCCTAGAAGGAAACACCCTGTATTTCATCAGAGTACATTAGCTCTGATGTTATAATTACCATGGATGTTATAATTACCATGGATGTTATAATTACCATCCATCAGGTTGAAGAAATGCCTTCCATTCCCAGTTTTATTTTTACCATGAAAGTGTATTGCATTCTTTCATTTGGTTCTTCTGCATTGCCTTTTCCTCTTCTAAAGTGGTATGTTAGGTTACTTTTGGTATGTGAACTACCCTTGAATTTCTTGGAGAAACTATTATGGTGTGTCATATTTAATGTTCTTTAATTTGATTTGCTAATATTTTGTTATTTTTACTTATTAAGGAATATTGGTTTGTAGTTTCCTTATGGTTCATTTGTGTAGCTTTGGTGTCAGGGTAATTCTGGGCTCATAAAACGAAGTGTTCTTTTTCAGTTTTAAAGAAAAATATTCTTGAATGCCAAGTATAGGAGGTTCTGGGCAAATGTCTTCCATTTACCCTTCTCAGTCTCAGTAAAACAAGCAATACAGGACAGTATGTTGTAAGAGGACTTTTATTACATGGCTTCCTCCCACTTAAAAAAAAAAGTACTGGAGATTGCACTAATGGCCTCATGCATGCTCAAAGTGTGATTTGGTACAGGGTCTCACTGTGCAGCTTGGATTCATAGTGATCCTTTCTCAGCCTCCTGATGCTGGCATTACAGGCATGTGCTACCATGCCCAGTTTCAGTTGCCAGCATAGCACACCCAGGGTTCCTGGGCCAGCTTGCATGTGGTGACAGGGATCAAACCTGGGTTCTAGTGCTTGCTGGGCAGGCGCTTAAGACCTCCGAGCTATCTCCCTGGCCCCTCTCAACTTTTGGAAGCAGCCACAGCAGCTTTCATTGGTTCTGAAATTTTTGAAGTGATTTCAAGAAATATTTTAATAGAACTTTTAAATGAGGGGCTAGGGAGATGGTTCAATGGAATAAGTGCTTCCCTGGCAGGCAAGTGCAAGGGCCCGAGTTCAATCCCTGATTCCACCAAAAAAAAAAAAAAAAAAAAAAGAACTTTGAAATGTCTCTTGAGTAGCAGGCCACCTTTTCCTGAGATGGGAATGAAAAGGGTTAAGATACAGGAGCTGGGGAGATGGCTCAGTAGAATAAGCTCTTCCCTGGCAAGTGCAAGGCCCTGAATTCAATCCCCGGTTCCACTAAAAAAAAAAAAAAAAAAAAAAAGATACAGGGGTACATGTTGGTAGAACACAGGTGCTGGTCCTGTAGGGAAAGACATTTAATTTTAAAGTCATATTTAATATTCTTGAATTAGTTTGCTAGCATTTTATGTTTCCTTGTTACAGAATATTGGTTTGTAGTTTACTTATGTGTATGTGTAGCTTTGTTGGGGTAATTCTGGGCTCATAAAATGAATTAGGGAGTGTTCTTTTTCAGTTGTTATGTTTTTGTTTTTTTGGCAGAAACGAGGATTGAACTCAGGCCCTTGCACTTGCCAGGGAACTACTTATTCCACTGAGCCATCTCCCTAGCCCCTTTTCCAATTATTTTAAAGAAAAATATTCAGATGTGAGTTCCTCTGTACACATATGAAATCTTCCAGGACCTCATGTCTCCAGTTTATTTTCCTCTTAAGATTTTTATGGGGCTGGGAGATGGCTCAGTGGAATAAGCGCTTCCCTGGCAATTGTAAGGGCCTGAGTTCAATCCCTGGATCCAAAAAAAAAAAAAAAAGATTTTATGAGATGATCAGCTATTTATATGCAATGTATCTGTTAAACTCCCCCTTACTACAAACTCATTAATCTGGTCAAAAGCAAAACAGATGTAAAATGTTGTATTTATCAAATGCTTCATTTTAAATATTGCTTTAACAAACTTTATTTTGAAATGTTTTCAAAGGCTACAGTGAAAGACTGTAAACATTCAGTGAAACTGTAGTTGTATCTGCTATATGCTGTTTCATTTATGAACTTGATGCTTTGTGTAGGACAAAAGTGATTAAGCTGTATCAGCTTAGGGTTTCCTGTTAATTTCTCTTGAATTTAACAAAGGAAAACAACACGTATGTGAAGAACAAATTTTATTTTAAAAATAGATCTCAGTAACAATGGAATACCAAAAGCTGATCATTATAATAGAAAAACAAAAGTTAAGAATAGTTTACTTTGTTTTCTGAAAATACAGAATTATCACTGCAATATACTGCCAACTCTTGCTTACTTTTATTTGGATTATTCCTTTTATGAACTATCCGAGGATATTTAAAAAAAAAATTAAGAGTGGCTTCTGCATGATATTTAGACATACATCTCTGGATTCTTTATCTTCAAGGAAATATCTTCTCAAGGAATACAAGGAAAGTCAGCTACTTGTTTGTACAAGCATAATTAGGAAGACAAATTATGCTCAGGAAATATATTTCAAAGTAATACAGTATTTTGTATTACCATTTCTGTAGATTAAAAAACCTGTGATCAAAGTACTACTATTGATACTATCAAAGTACTAACAAATGATACTATTTATATACAGAGAAAAGATATAACTACATTATTTCCAACCCCCAAAAGAGGAAGCTTTCAAGGCAATGACAATGGTAATGTAAAAGTGGTTTTCTAGCTGCAAAGTGCTGATGAAGCAAGTATTCAAGAAAGCTGGTTGGTACTAAAATACCAAGAATGTAAGAGACAAAGAAGATCAAAGCACTCGCCACTATGAAGTGTATTTTAGCTGTGTTTCACCAAGAACTGAAACGTGGTTACAAGACCAGGTAAGGCCCACTTGCTAGCATACAACTTAGCCATCAGCCCACACTTCTTTTCAAACTGAGCTAACCGTGTGTGCCGATCGCACCCGTACTTCAGAACAGGATGCCATTCACACAGCACACCAGTTGTCCACGACACACAGCAGACACAAGTGATCCTTCCAGCACTACATTCTTAATATCTGGCATTCGCTGCAAGCCAAAAGCTGATCACAAAAGTTACACTTTATTCTTACTAAGCATCACCACATGTTCTTTAGGAGGCCTCTGGTCATTTTTAGATTTGTGGAAACTGATATCATACACTTTGGCCCTTGAAGATAGAAGTAAATACCATGGTGTCTAATGACTGAATGCCTCTTTTGTTAAAACTTGACCCTGAGTTTAAGTTCTAGAATATAAACTGTAAAACTAAAACCTCTCCAAAATATACTCCCTAATATTGGTGTTCATACAATACTGTGCTTTTCCTCTTCATTAACATAGTGCATCTGGAAGCAGATCCCCCTCAGCAAAAGCATCAGACGCCCAACAGAAGGAAGCAGGAAATGGCCTGGCTAAGGTAAGAATTTGCTCAGTACATTTATTTAAACTATAAATGTCATTTCCTAGCTCTCTTAAGTTGACAGTGTATGAAATGCAGCATTTTCTCCCTGCAGGCAGAGTAGCTGGGGGGAGACTCCCGAAGTCCCTGGTTTAATAAAACAACAAAATCTATAATCCTGACAATACAGGGTTTTAATATTGTTTTGAAAAATCTTTCTTTAAACTTAGGTGCTTTTATATTCCATTAAAAATTTCTAGATATTGAAAGCAGCTCTACATTTTCTTAAAAATATTCACTAAATATAAAATTAACATGTGAATAGGAAATAAAAGCAATTTCTAGTGAAAGATTAATTTCACAGTAGAAAATAAGCTAATGCCTAGATTTTCCTATGCCAGTCTTATACTTGAACCCTTAAAACATCATTTTTAACATTGCAGTTTGTCTAAATTATATAGAAAAAGAAACATCAATTAACACTGAAATCTTAAAAAGTTACTAATAAAAATACAAGCTTTTCAAATTCTCCATTAGGTCTCTTAATACAACAAAGCATAGGTACTATGTTGGTTTTTATTTCAAGATTCTGTTTTTAGACCAAATACCATACTTCAAAATAAAAAAAGTGATGCTTTCTTAGTTTAAGCTTTAGACCCAGTGTGGTCAGCTGTGTAACTTCTCCTTTTGGCATTAGTAACTAGGTTAGATCCAGCTCTGGAAGAGCACTGCAGTTCAGTTCTGAGTGCTGCAATAGCGCCTGCCCCTCAGCAGTGCTTCAGTTACTGGTCCTATGTGACCAATGCCACTAAAAACACAAGCTGGGACTTGTCTTACTTTGATGTATTTGAGGCAAATCTTACCTCACATTCTTACCTGAATGTGAACATGATCACTATAAATTGTAAGCTCTAGCTATATCATTTAAATGTTTAAACTACAGCAGTTTTGCCTTTAGTAATCATAAGGAATCTTCACAAGTTCATATAAAATACATCACACATACCCCTGGCCCATTTACACTATTTTAAGAAAAGAATATTGTTTTAAACTAATAAACCAAAATTAGAGAGCTGCATCAATCTTTCTTCTTTCCTTGGTTCTTGGATTTTCTTAAATGATGGCATCATGTTCATCACTGTAATATAATAAAAATTAAAAATTTATATTTGCATTAAAACAATAAATGGTATATTTTCAGGGGAACATTAGAACAATTTCAAGTTTCACAATCAAAAGTAATTGTCCCTGCTCCAGGTTTCCTAAGGGCTAGCATACCCCAGTGGCTAGAGGTGGGCTGTGCTCAGGTCTCTCACCTGCTGCTTAGGTGCTTGCATGCCTTCTTCGGGTGGCAGTCAGAACCCTTTTAAAGCTATTAGAACCTCTTTAAAATGAAAACTGACCAAGTGTTGGGTGTTCTGTGCCACCTCACATTCATCTCTCCCTTAACTGTCAGTGACAAGGCATTTTCCTTCCTTAGGGAACCTGGTGAAGAGGAATCAAAGCTAAGGCTGCATGTGCCCTGAGCAACTTTACTGCACCAATAAATGTAGAGCATCCTTTTTGTGACCAGCAGAGCCAGACTCCAGCCATGCCTAGGACTGGAGAGGGCAGCAAATGAGTGCTCAGCGGGCACAACGGATCACTTAGGCAGGACGCTTTAAGTTCTAGACTAACTGTAAATACATATACTTAAATCTCTGTTAAATAGAGTTGATCTCATGTTAAATGCTCTTGACATACTTTTTAAAATACGTATATACACATGTACCAAGTGCGTCTGCTTTAAGTCCCATCTTTAACCATTTCATTCCACTGTCTGCATGCAAATCCAAGACACAACAGCTGAAGTGTCAATCATTACCCACATAAATGAAAATTAGAGGTGCTCTTTAATACTGATGATTGCCATGCTCTTTTTATAGTTTCCAAAAACTACTGGCTTTAAAAGCACAGGACAAAAACAACAAAGCCAATTAATTCCTGTGGAGTGCTGTCTCCCCTAATACTGTAAAATGCATCCTCCTTTCAGAGAATTTAGAATATGAAAGGACCCACAAAAGGGTGAAAGACTTAAATAAATGCACTTTTTAACCACCTAAGTACTTTGATATGAAAATAAGTTGTTGTCAACTAGAGTGCAACACCTAGAGTCCATTTTCCTATTTCCATATTCTTATTCAGTACATATTATATGTTAATAACTTTTAAGGTACTAAGAAGTCTGATTTGCTTTTGTATGTACTAAGTCCTATCTAGGGTCAAAAAATGGAAAATCCTTTGAATAGACTTTAGATAATAATTTCACCTGAACAAAAAGGCTTAGAGAAATCTTAAGAGTAACCTCTTTTATTTAGTCTATCATTTCCCAAACATTCTGATGTGAGAACTCTATATGTGGGATGTATTACTCTTGTTAACCCACATAACAGATTCTGGAAAACGGCTAGCTGTTGTATGGTATTATACACTTTATCAAAATTTTATAGAAATGCAGTGGATAAATGTGTTCACCCAAAATTCCTGTTTACACTCTAATTCCAACATGATGATTATTTGTAGGTGGGGACTGTGGGTAAAATCCTCATCCAAGAGCCTGGTGCCCTTCTAGGAAGGGATCAGAGCTAGCACATGAGTATAATGAAAAAGTTGCAGCACCTGAAGATGCACTCCCCTGGACCTCCAGCCTCCAGAACTGTGAAAAAATGAGTTTGTTCTAAGGCATCCAGTCTGTGGTTGGTTGTTGTCACAACAACATGTAAGGCTCAAATGACAAAATCTTAAGGACCGGGCTTGGGGTACACTGCAGCTCAGCAGTAGAGCACTTGCCTGAGGTTTACTGCCTACCACCTTGATAGGCATGTAAGGCAAGAAGGGTAAGTGAGGTGTGCATGTGAAGTATAATGCAACGGTGGTTTTCCTTTCATTTGTGATGACTTTTTTTCTTTGTTTTTCTTTTTTTTCTGAAGGCCCTTGCACTTGCCAGGGAAGCACTTGTTCTGCTTAGCCATCTCCCTGGCCCTCATTTTGATGACTTTAAAACGTTCTGACTGCCACCTGAGGAGGGCACACAGGCATCTAAGAAACAGACAAGAGACCTGAGTACATATCAGTCTGACACCCTCACCGCTAGGATATACTTTTTTTTTTTTTTGGGTGGAACCAGGGATTGAACTCAGACCCTTGCACTTGCCAGGGAAGTGCTTATTCTGCTGAGCCATCTCCCCGGCCCCCAACTGCTAGGATATACTAAACCTTTAGGAAACTTAGAGCAGGGATGCATGAAGAAAGGTGGGAGATGACACATCCTCAGCTGTAAGACCTACAGAACTGTATGCAGGGCAAACCTGGTTTGTAGCTGGAAACCTGTTAAAGGTCATCTAAGAAGAGTTTTACTATATAAAGCATATTGTTCATAGCATTCACTCATAAGTTATCAGGGAAAATGAAATTGTGCATAGAGTTTCTGTGTCTTTGTCAAAAAATGAAACCTCATGTTCTTATTAATTACATATTAATGAGACATACTGTGTTAATAAGCTGATGAGACTTGATAGGGTATTTGTTCTGAGTAGTGATATAAGGAAAATTGTTTGACAGTAGGAAAACACATTTTGATGGGTATATCTATTTTTATTTGCCAATATAATCACATGCCTATACATGAACAATTCACTTTGGGCAGAAGGTCAATGGGAACATCATTCATAAACTTATCCTTCACATAAACACTGGTGTGACTACTTTTCATAATTAAAAATATGCAGGGGCCAGGTGTGGTGGCACATGCCTGTAATCTCAGCACTCTAGAGGCTGAGGCATGAGGATGTTGCAAGTTCAAGGCAAGCTTAAGCTGCATAGTGGGACCCTGTAGTGCAGAAGTTATCAAAACTTACATGGATCCATATCTCGGGTGTGTAAAACTTAATTCAAAATGGATCAAAGACCTGATAAGCAGACTAAAATGAGATTGCTACATGTAAACATAAAGGGAACACTCAAGACTCAGGAGAGGACTGGCCAGATTGCTCAGTGGATTAAAAGTGCCAGCTTAGGCAGATGCAGGGGTTGGAGGTTTGATCCTCACCCTGCCATGCCAGCCCCGCCCCAAGGCCCACTGAAACACTGGGCATGGTGGTGCATGCCTGTAATCCCAGTGCTTAGGAAGCTGAAAACAGGAGAATCACTATCGGTCTGATCTGTGTAGTGAGATGCTGTAGACCCTGCACTATTTAAGAAAAAAAATCAGGAAGAGGCAGTGACATGCTCAGCGGGACTCTAGTAACTGGCCACAGATGCAAGGATCAACAAAGGAGATTCTGTTACACTAGAGAGCTGCCACCTACTCTTCTGATACAGACTTACTATCTAGAGTTTAAAACAGACTAAAAGAATTTAAGTATTATTCAGCCGTAGTAATCCAATCAATAAATGGGCAAACAGAAGAGACAATTTCAAAAGAAATAATGGCTAACAACTATATGAAAAAAACTACATCTTAGCCTTCAGGGAAATACAAATGAAAACAGAATGGCTGTCAACAATATAAAACACAGTGCTGCAGAGGGAGTCAGGGGACTGGGGGCGGAGCTACCCTCAGTGGGAGGGGGAATTAGTATGTGCTGTGCAAATTGCTGTGGGAGTTCGCCAGAAAACAAACAACTACCCCATGACCAAGATGTCCCACACCTCCGTATTCATCCTGTGCTACAAATGGCAGCACGCTTAGTGTGTACTGTGGTGCAGTTCACAATAGCCTGCAAGCAGGTGAATAAAGAAAATATGGATAAGGCCTGGAAGATAGCTCAGCAGCAGAGCACCTCCTGGCAAGCATTAGGTCCAAAGTTCCAGGTTGTATAGAAAAAAGGAAGTGTGGGGTGTACAGTGGGGTAATGGAAAATGTGTTTACAATGGAGGGACACTTAGCCATAAGGAACAGTGCACTCACATCATGTTCAGGAATGATGAACTATAGATCAGCATGTTAAGTGAAGTACGCCAGACTCAGGACATCTCTGTTTTGCCTAACGTGGAGGGGGGAGGGAGTGGATGGCATGCAAATAAATGGGAAAGGATCAGACAAGAGGACAGGATCTTGCAAACTGTGTCATGCATGTGTGAAAATGCCATAGTAAAACTCAAATCATTTTATAAAGTCAATATGCATGAACAGTCCATAGAAAAAAACACATGAAAAACTTACATGGTTCTATACCGAATGCCTCTTCTCGAATAATACATTTTGCATCCAATATAAAGAATCGATAACACTCCCAGCGTCAGAACAATACCACCAACAAAGCTGCCAGTATCGAACTTTGATCCTCTCCCTTCTTTAGAATGGACAGTTGCTGTGACAAGAGAACAGCAAAACTGATGTTAGTGTTTTTTTTTTAAACATTGTAAAATGTTCACAATTTCTGTGAAAGAACACTGATGTAGGGACAAAGGACAGTTGCCTATCTTTACAGAATAGAATGATGACCTACACGTGCCTTTTAACAACCCATTTGCAGCACAGAAAAAGTAGGCCAACTGTAATACATACTTGTTAGTGACGTCACCAAACCATGGTGGGCTGTAGTGATCACGGGGGTTGACATCTGAGTTACGTTCTGTGAAATACTTGTTGCTTTAGGAGTGGACTTTGAGGTGGCAGGAGTTGGACGTGTTGAGACTCCTTGTGTTGCCACTTTAGAAGTCACTGTGGATTTCATGGTGTCAGCTGTCACGTTGACCAAGGATACTGTAGTGGTCAATGGTTTCACAGTGGTGTTGGTACTGTTGGAAGACACAGTCTCTGCAAGGAAGCCATGAAATATTAAAACCAGTACTAAGAATTAGGGGAAAAGATCCCCTAATTGTGCAGAGACTTCCAGTCACCCAGGGAGGGTGGCACACACAGCAGCATGAAAGACAATGTAGTCCATTGCAGCTCTGCACTATACTATATTTCAGACAGTAAGATACTGAACAGACACTAGACCAACTTCATACAAAGGTAGGAATTTTTGTGAAAATATAAAAAAGATTAAACCCAGAAGATTGAATTCCTTCAGTGCAAGGTGTCGCCATCTATTTCTGAACATCTTACCATATTAAGATGTCTTCAACAAGTATCTGTTAATGAATGGTCTAATGAGCCTAGGAAGTTTCTAAAGGTCAAGCTTCTCTGCCACATATTTCAAGGACTCTAAGGATAGCTTGTAGCTGACTGGTTCTAACCCTGACCCCTTCCCAGTAGCATGTGGCCATGTGGAGGTTACTCTTTATAACTAAAACCAGCTCCCCAGCATGGATTAGAAAATGAAATAACATGACAGAATTTTGTGCTGGCAGTAATTTTCAGTGATGGGAAAGTGTATTTCTGAGAGCACTAAAAGATCCAGCAGCCAGCTTTACTGAGGTGATCATTAGTGATGATGTAAAATGAATACTGAACAACAACTACACTAAACTGAGTTTCTATTTTTGCTGTGATAAAATTAAATACACAATAAAAGGAATAGATATGAGCATGTCAAATATCCTTTAATTAATAATAATCACTTTCTCATTCAAGTAAATGTTTTTTTTTGGAGGGGAAGCTTATATTGTGTGACCAAAAGTAAATCTATATTAGCATCCGTGTATTTTTTTCAAACTTAACAGTTGACTTATTTTCAGGTTATTGGTTCCCTGTGTTGCCTCTGTATTCCCACAAGTGACCACTAGGCCTGCCACCACCACCTCTCCATTAGTACTGGGGTCCCTGCACCATGCTGCTGCTGTTAGCCAATGGGCCAGGTGATTCCTTCCGATACTGCTGTCCCGTGCCCACAAGTATGTGGGTTTCTTTCGCCACTCCCACCCTGTCCTTCCTTCTCCACAGCTTTCCCTCCACCCCTTGAGTCCAGAGCCTTGATATCCCTGATATCCTTGATATCTCAGAGTCCACACCACTGAGATATCCCTGGCCTACTTTTAAAACTTTTCAGAGGGTTCTCACTAAGTTGTCCAGGATGGCCTGAAACTCAAAGTTCTCCTGTCTCAGCCTCCTGAGGAGCTGGAATAACAGGTGTGCTGCCAAACTTGGTAATTATTTTTGAAAGACCCAACTGTCCAGGCTGGCTTTGACAGTGCTGTTTCTCTGCCTATCGGTTTTTACTATACTCAGATTCCTACTCCACCCCGCACTTTAGCTCTCTATTGTGGTCTGTTCCACTGAGTTTAGAAAGAACACAGGAATTAACACCTTTGTACTACCCTACATAGACAAATACACTTATCCATGTAGCTACCATACTTAATTCTGCATGTTCTATAAATATTTAAAATACTTTGGCATTGGAATAATCACATTTAAACTGTTGAATGAATTTAAATAAAATTCAATACAACAAGAGCCAGCATTTATAAAACAATGCTGCTTTACTCATGCACGCACTTGCTACCTGGCCCCCAGTGACTGGGCAGCTGTAACAGGTGATCTTTCTGTAAAAAACTCCAGGACACAGGACAGCCAAGGTATGACTACAACAGACAAGATGCTGTGGAGGTCTGCTACCATGTTTAAATGTGTGCACCACGGGGCATCAGGGGTGAGCTCCTACCTGGGACTGCCTCCCTTGTCCTGGAACACAAACTCAGGCATCTGCCCTCTGGGTAGGACTCCATCTGGGCTTGGTCTTTGACCCCCCCACCCCCCCAGCTGTTCAGTGCCAGCACCTCAGGAAGAACTTCAGAACCCCAAGCAGGGACCGGAGCCCCAGCCCTTGCATGGAGCGCTGCTTACCAGGTTGCGGGCCCTGGGGTGTGGGCCAGCTCTCGGGAGCCCTGCCCCTGTGGTTCCCCCTGCCCTTGCATGGCCACAGAACACAGACTAGCTAGGGCTTGCCTCCCTGACAAGATGTGTGGCTGAACCACATACCAGCTGTGAGCAGGGCTTAAGACTCCACACTCCACTGGCAGCTAAGATTCTGGCTTCCCGGGATCCAATTGGCCTGCACAAGACAGTCTTGGGATGCCTTGAAAGCTGCAGCACAGGGCCAGAGAAGGGCAGGGGGCACAGTGCATGGAGCAGGGGCCAGGCAGGGCCCTCCACTGGAGCGGGTACCTGGGGCTGCACCTGCAGCGCTGTGGGTGGGGACTGTGGAGGCCTCCACGTGGGGCTGCATTGCTAGGATCCCATCAGGGTGCAGGCCACTGGTGACACACTAGCTTTTCTCTCCTAAGGTCCTGCCTTACGAAGTCCAGCCCAGCAGAAGACTGAACAGGGAGGCCAGCCATGTCAGCTCTGCCATGCAAGCTTCCAGCCTGCCACAGCCTGGGCTGACAAGGGGATTCCAATTTCAAGGCCCAGCAGAATTCTATTATCTTGATATTATTCTGGACAGCAACCATTCCCTATTACACAGAACTTAATAAACTGGACATACTATGTATATAATACTCCAAATGGTGCAGCTACGAGCGTGGCACCGCCAGGGAAAGGGCATGTGACACAGCTGACCATACTTTGTGTAAAGGTTAAACTGTGACCCCCCGATTCTTTTTTTGAAATTTGTTTAGCACAGGGTCTCACTACACAGCTTGGACTCACCTCCCCAGTGTTAGGATTATGGGCATGTACATGACGTCTGGTTTCAGTGGCTTGCTCTGTGTGGGGCCAGCACAGCATGCAGTGCTGGAAATTGAACCAGGGTTCTTGTGCTTGCCAGGCAGGCTCTTAGACTGCCTGGCCCTCCCCAGCCCTAAACTCCTAACCCCTTGTGACTTTATTTGAGAGAGTCTTTTCAAAGATCATCAAGTTAATGAGTCATCAGAGTAGCTTATAATCCTTCATGGTTGCTCCACATAAAGAAGTGTGGAGACACCAGTAGGGGAGCACACTATATAAACCCAAAGACAGATCATGCGAGGCTTCTTAAGCTGGGAAAGCCCAGAGGCAGGAAGGTGACAAGAAGCTGGGCGAGAATCGTGGAACAGACTCACGTGGCCCACAGAACAAAGCAGTCCTGGAAGCCTCAGGATTTCCCACTTCAGCTTGCAAAAGTGTGAACACCATGTTTCTGTTTCTTTCAGCCAGCAGCCTGTACTAGCTGATTCGAGCAGTTTGCACTGATAACAAAAGGTGCTGCTACACCATGGGCATCAGTAGTTGTGCTCAGCTGGTTCCTTTTACAGAATCTCTAAAACTAATTGCTGTGAGGTACACTAAGTCAGTAAATACTTGAAAAACCAGTCTCCAGACTGGTTAAACTAGGCATGATGGTGCAAGCCTGTAACCCTAGCACTCAGGAGACTGAGGCAGGAGGATCGCCACAAGTTCCAGGCCAGCCTGGGCTATACAGCAAGATCCTATCTCAAAAACCCCCAAGACCTGTTAAATACAACATGTGCTCTGCTACAGTAAGGGTGTCTTCATCTTAGATGCTGGTTTCAACAGACATAATCACAGGAAAAGTAAACAGAAGAGCGGTAAAAACTGCACTCATGCAGCTTCTTTCCTAGCAGCTGCACAAAAGAAAGAACAGGCAGATGGATATGACAATGCTTTGGGACTGCTACAAAAATATTCCATTCAGGGTCTGTTGAGCTAGCTCAGTGGCATAAGCACCTACCTGGTAAACTGGGACCTGAATTTGATCCCCCGGCACCAACTGTGCAGCCCTCTAACTGGGTGTGCTGGCACACAGCTGTAATCCCAGCACTTGGGCGGTAGAACTAGGAGGATCTCTGCCTGGGGGTTACAAAAGTGAGCACAAGCCGGGCGTGGTGGTGCATGCCTGTAATCCCAGCACTCGGGAGGCTGAGGCAGGAGGATTGTTGTGAGTTCGAGACCAGCCTGAGCTACAAGTGAGTTTAAGGCCAGCCTGAACTGCATAGTGAGACCCTATCTCAAAAAGACAAAAAAAAAAAAAAAAAAGTGAGCACAAGGCCAGCCTAAACTGCATAGTAAGACCTTGTCTCAAAAAAAAAAAAAAAAAAAAAATCCCATTTAGCTGTGTGTGGTGGTGTATACCTGTAATCTCAGCACTCCAGAGGCTGAGAGGATCCTTTTGAGTTCCATGCCAGCCTGGCCTGTTCAGTGAAACCCTCTCTCCAAAAACACCAAAAAAAAGAAAGGAGATCAGTGCAGCCCACTGCAGTCTGCTCCGAGATGGATCACAGCCCCCACCCTGAGCTATTCCTCAACCATGCCCAGCCAAGCTTCCCAAGCACGGCAGCCAGGAGCCCTGCCTCTACATCAGCTGAGTCCATGTATCTCAGGGTATCTTACAGAAGCTACTTCAGCTCTCTGAGATTCTCTGTCTTCATCTACAAAACACTAGTATCACAGTGTTTTGTAGATGAAGACAGGACTGAAAGAGAATGCGGATCTACCACAGTACCCGCAGGCACAGGAATACTTGGTGGTTTTGTAAAAATCATTGATTTTGTGAAACCTAATGCCTCCATGGAGTGGCACATTTAACATTCCTTGTGGGAGGCTGAAGAGCAGGGGCAGCCAGATCTCCAGGGCCCAAGGTTACCATAGTTACAGTGGAGCACACCCTCCAGAGAAGACCACCACTCCAGCTGCGTGTGCAGACAGGAGACAACAAGATGACCCAGCCGCTTCACTTAACATCAGCTAGCAGTGCTACGCTGAAGTAGCTGCCCTTGGTCCTATTACCTTGAGTCCAATTCAGTGCAGTATGTGTCAGTGATATCACATCCACACATAAATCAGTGTTGAGAATACACAGCCAACATTCATTCATTCATTCATTCATTCATTCATTCATTCACTCATTCATGCATGCTCAGTCTCCCTAGGTAGTGCAGGCTGGCCACGGAACTAGCTGTCTTCCATATATTTTTATTATTACTTCAAAATTTTACATACCATGGCATAACATGAACTGTATTTTGTCTTTATCCTGGTCCTGGACACAGAGCTCCAGAAGCCCTTGGAATTTCAATTGCTGAGTGAGCTACATTTATCATGAGCCCAATTTGGTCAGACCCGAGTTTATGCTCTGGAAGTAACATGGGACAGGGCCCCGCACAAGCTCAGGCTGGCCCCTCGTAGAAGTGACAGACTGTAGGAGACTCCGCCCTATATCTAGATGTCCGGGACAGGGCTGTAGGGCTTAACTATGGGGCCTCACACACATCACAGCGATCCTCCAACTTCAGCCTGCAGAGTGCTGGGATTAGGTGTGTGCCACCGGTCACAGCAATACCCAATTAAAAAAAAAAAACACTCAGTTATTTTTAAATCACACAGTGCTTAACATTTCATTTCCAGTTACAGTTGTTAAAAGTATTGGTTGTTTCAAAAAAAAAAAAAGAAAAAAAAAATCCTATGGGGCTGGGGAGATGGCTCAGTGGAATAAGCGCTTCCCTGGCAGGCACAAGGGCCTGAGTTCAATCCCTGGTTCCACAAAAAAAAAAAAAAAAAAAGTATTGGTTATTTCAGACACTGACCAAAAATTTCTGGTTCCACAATTGTTATTTTGAGGAGTCTAACAACTCGAAGCGTGGTTTGTAGCTTGACAGATTAAAGAATAAGTACTCTTGTGTAGGATTCTCAGAACTTTTTTTCTTTAATCTGAAAGTCTCTTCTAGAATACAGCAACATTCTTATGCCTATCCACTGTAATCCTAGAAAATACTCTTAGCTAGAAAGCAGAGAGTCCACCTTCCAACGCAGTCAACACATTAGCCAAGTACAAGGTCCTGGGTTCAATTCCTGGTACAAAAACGGGGAGCATATAGCTCAGAGGCACAGCACCTGCCAATGTAGCCAACAGATTATTCTAAGAATTCTGAATTTGGGCTGAGGAGATAGCTCAGCAGTCTAAGCACCTGCGAGACATGTGAAAGTATCTGGATTCAATCCCTGGTACTGCGTGCTATGCCAGACCTGCAACTGGGTTGTGGTGGCACACATGCCTGTAATTCCAGTGCTGGGGAGGCTGAGACAGGCGGATCACTACAAGGCCGAGCTGCATAGCAAGACCTCATACCAAATTACAAGAAAAAAAAAAAAAAAAAAAAAAAGAATTCTGAATTTAAGTTACGTAAGGGTCAAAAATGCACAGAATTGAAAAACCTGGATTTAGAAAAAAACGTGGATTTAAAATTAAGAGAAAACTGTAGTCTCATGATCCTGCAATGTTCAGTCTCTAAAAGTCAAATGTTAGTCTTAAATTTCTAAATTGAAAAGTTAAAATTTTAATCAGAAAACATTTATATAATGATTTCTGTCTACAGAAAAACAACCTGGATATCTTAAGTAGTGTTTTCCTGCCTAGAATTTTATACTGCCTTTCTCTCAACTTAAAATATAGAAGCATTTTTAGTCAAAGCATTTCTTTGTCTTAAGAGATGGAGAGAGCCACTCCAGCTTTGCTGAAGAACCTGAAGGTCATCCTGCTGACCCCTCTGCTGTGTGGGAAGAAGCTGAGCGAGAGTGGCTTGCTTGGGATAATGCCCCTTCTATTCCAAGCCCACAGACCAACCAAGATTAGGAACCCCAAGGAGAAGTCATGAACCAACAGCCACAAAGCTATTAAGAATGAGTTCTGAAAGGGCCTGAGTTCAATCCCTGGTTCCACAAAAAAAGAAAAAAAAAAAAAAAAAAAGAGTTCAATCCCTAGTACCACAAAAGAAAGAAAGGAAGAAAGAAAGAAAAAAAGAAGGGAGGGAGGGAAGGAAACAGGGAGGGAGGTGGGTAGGTAGGTAGTAGTTCAGTGGATTAAAGTGCCTGCAAGCAGGTGAAGGGACAGGGGTTCAATCTTGGGCCTGCAATGCCCCTGAGATGGCAATTGAGACTGGGTATGGCTGTGCGGGCACCTGTAATCCCAGGTCTTGGAAGGCTGTAAACAGGAGAATCACTATGAGTCTGATCTAGTAGTGAGACTCCAGACACCCTGTGGACCCTTCCCTAAAATACAGAAGAAAAAAGTCAGTGTTTTCTTTCAGTAATGTTTCCTTGAGAGGACTCAGAACTCTCCAGGCTTACCCCACCTTCTCCCTCCCCCAGAATCCCCCTGTAACTCCCCTCAGTGCCAGGGTTGGCCGGTAGGTAGGCACCCTCTCCCTGACTCCCTGCTGGAAGCCAACACACAGGGGCCTCCCCTGGAAGGTCCCCTGCAGAAGACACAGCACAGCTAGTTCCATGCCTGGGCCAGCCCAATTTTCACCTCCTTTCTGGGCATCTGCATCACCTTTTACTAAACTTCTGTGTTTCTTAGTTTTCTAAAGTCTTCCATATATTTTTATTATTACTTTAAAATTTCACATACTGTGGCATAACATGAACTGTATTTGGTCTTTATCCTGCTCCCGGGCATGGAGCTCTGGAAGTCCTTGGGATTTTGAGTGCTGAGTGAGCAACATTTATCATGAGCCCAAGCTGGTCTCAAGAGTTCATGCTCCAGAAGTAGCACAGAACAGGGCACTACACAAACTCAGGCTGGGCTCCTGGCTGAAGCAGCAGACAATAGGACTCTCAGCGCTATTTCTAGGCGTCCAGGACAGGACTCTTACGCTTGCTTACCCACGGGGCCACCTCACATTAGCCAACTGTTGTCACTGAGCTGCTGCCACAGCCCAGAAAACAAGCTTTTTACCTGGGGAAATTTAAGGGCCTTTAAAGGTGGCGTCTTTCCTAAATGTCACGTCTACACATCTGGAAGATTCCTTTAAGGTACATGCATGTCTATACCAAGAGAACCAACCTAAGACACCGCACATGGTCAAAACACTCTCAGGAAAGTCACTTTCAAATGGTTCCTCTGGCTCTCATGCTCATATCTAAAAATTACAGTTGAACCAAAAGAGATGATTTCTTCCTATTTTCAATCCTTGATTCTTCTGCACCATTTGTTCACTAAGTATTCAGCCCCCTACTTCATGCCTAGCACTGAGACAGAACACAGCATCCCTCCCTCCAGTACAGGCAGAGGCAGACCAGGGCCCTCCAGATAAGCCCAAAGGGCAAACGAAACACAATCCTAGTTGAAGTTCAGTTAAACTCAGCAGCCAATTCTACAAATTTAGCATTTGTATAATTAATATTTATAAATTACTTGGCTTATTTTATGTGACAATCAATGCTAAGCAAAAAAAACGAAGGCAAAAAATCTGTAAAATTTTTAATCTAGCATGGTATATTACAATGTTTTTAAATTAAGATTTTATTTATTTGGTACAGAGTCTTGCTGCCCACAACTCAATTCATAGTGATCCTCCTGTTTCAGCCTCCCCAGTGCTGGGCTTATAGGCGTGCGCCACCATGCCTGGTTTCAGTGGCCGGCTTGGTCTGGGACCGTCGCATCATGTGATGTTGGCAATCAAAACCAGGGTCCGTGTGCTTGCCAGGCAGGTGCTTACACTGCTGAGCTATCTCCCCAGTTCCCTAGATTACATTTTTGTTACGCACACATAGATATTTTATATAAAGAAGAGAGGGGCTACATATAGAATAGAAATAAATTACTACAGCTGGAAAGGAGAATGACTAGGGGAAGTGACTTTGAAGTGGGTCTTGGGTTGGCAATGAAGCAAACAGGGAAAAGAAAGTTATTCTTAGTGAAGGAAAGTTCCAGAATGTCGATGCACAGGGTGGTGGTCTGAGAACTCCAACAAGGCTGGTTAGCTGCCACGTAGCATGTGTGATACTAAACTGGCAGCTTACTGTGACGGACAGAACAGAGAATAAGGTACCGAAGGCCCTGCTCTCGCAGGGCTAGGAGGTGCAGAGTGACGAACACAACAGATCTCTCTGTGACCCTCAAGTCTCCTAGAGGCACTTAAGCATTCTTGTGATAGAGGAATCAATCAATGGTGTGCTGCTTTTAGATGGCTTCAAATTTTATATTTAAAGATCACAGTAAGGGCCGGCCAAATAGCTCAGAGGATTAAAGTGCCTGCAAGCAGGTGTAGAGGCTGGGGGTTCGATCCCCAGGCCTGTCCAGCCAGCCCTGACCCCTGAGCACACTGAGACAGCAATTGAGACTGGGCATGGTGGCATATGCCTGTAATCCCAGCTCTTGGGAGGCTGTAAACAGGAGGATCACTATGAATCTGATCTAGTAGTGAGACCCTGAGCATCCTAAAAATACAAAACAGAATATTTAAAGATCACAGTAGATCAGAGTTTGCAAACTATCCATCAGCCAAATTCAGCTTGTTTTTGTGAACAGCCTGAGTCAAGCACAGCCATGCTCACCCTTCCTGCTATCTCCATAGCTGCTCTCGAGCCACAGTGACAAAGCTAGGCACAGATGCCAAAGGAACTGTGTGGCTCCAAAGCACAAATATTTCCTAGTGGGCTTTTCAGAAAAAAAGTATACAGAATCAGGTCACTGGTCTGTTAAATAACTGCTAGGAATGTATTTCCTGTGAGAATGAGATGCATAAAAATGACACACTGCCTAAAACTTCTGCAACCCCACTTGTGGTTTCACCCCAGAATTCCTAAGGTAACCTTAATTTATTACACAGTCATCTCAGCCATAAGCCTCTCTTAGAAGCATACAGCCTCAATGGCGTGCTTCTCTGATATCCCCGGAGGCTTGTTACTACATGCAGTTCCAGGCCCCTACCCAGGAAGACCTACTATGTGACCTGACATCAACTCAGGGGTCACTGGGGAACTTCCGGAAGGTAACACCAGGCACCACTCCCAGTGTGATGAGGGGACCCAGGCGGTCCCCAATGTCAGCCTGCTGTATATTCCTGTGGTGTATAATCCCGTGGCATATAACTGGTTTGTGAACCGGGAAACCTCTACCAGGTGTGACTGCTCTGCTCTTAAAGGCACTTACATCATGCACAGTCACACACTCAAAGCGCCCTAAGGACCTCCAACGAAGCCCCAGCTCTCAAAGGTTCCACCTCCCCCCACAGCACCAACCTTGGGACCAAGCTTTCAACACAAGGATCTTGGGGGGCATTCTGAGAGGTTTTCTCAGGTGACTGGCACAGCAAACAGACAGAAGGAAAATGAGAAAGAGGCTTTATTTTCTTTGACAGAGAATTTGGGGAAGATAAATTATCTAGGTTGGAACAAAGGGAGGCTGCAGCTTTTATTAGGAGTGGAGTTTGGAAGGGATGTTTAGATATACCTGAGAGAGCTTCCCTGAGGCGGTGGGAAGGGTGAAAGTAAATTATATCTTGGACTAAGTTGGAGAAGAAGGGTGAGGTGGTCCTGGGAAGATGGGCTTTTAAGGGCATCAGCCTTCTTGGATGACCACCATGATGATTTCAGCAATTCATACGAGGGCCAGAACCTATCACATTTTTTTATTTTTTTATTTTTTGTCTTTTTGAGACAGGGTCTCACTATGCAGTTCAGGCTGGCTTTAAGCTCACTTTGTAGCTCAGGCTGGTCTCGAACTCACAACAATCCTCCTGCCTCAGCCTCCCGAGTGCTGGGATTACAAGCATGCGCCACCACGCCCGGCTTCAGAACCTATCACATTTGAGATCCCAACTGCAGTATTCTGCCCTGCCTCCAAGATCCATGTCCACCCCACAGTGTGACATGTCCACTCCGACAGCCCACATTCCTCACTGCCAGTGCTGCACAAAATGCCCACATCTGTTTCCTTCAAGACCCAAAATAGAATGAACTGTGAGCCCCTATGAAAGCGAAAGTGTTCATATACTTCCAGGGTAGGGGTAGGATAGGAATAAAGAGCAGAAAAAGGGGAACCCAGGACGGATGAAACCAAGCAAAACAGACCTAGCAGAACAAAGGTCACACCTGCAACTCTGACTGGAGTCCAGGGCCCCTGAGGTGGGAGGGGGTTCCCCAAGGCTGGGCCACCCCAGCCTCCTTCCCCGGCATACAGTGGCCCCTAGGGCCACTCTATTGGGCAGGTGCTGGGTGGTGCTCACAGCCTCCCCTGGAAGGTTCTGGGCACTGCAACCCCTCTACCTTCCTGGTCTCCATTACACCTTTGACTTCATAGCTCCACACGTCACTCTGGGAGGTGCACGCAGGGCCTCTGCTCCTCCGCAGTGGGCCCGACCTCTGAGGCTTTCCTCTGACACCCTAAGGGAAAGCCTCTGGCACACCATGACTTGCATTCCACATGCCTTTGAAAACAGCATTACAGGAGCAAGGCCAACACCTGCTGCCACGGGGAGCAGCACCTGGGCTATCCACCGCCATGATTCCCTGTGAGGGATTCCCCCACCCCCTACGTCTGAAACAGCTGCACCTCTGAGATGCCCACAAGACACCCTTCTTACTGTGCTGTAGCAATTGCTGCGACTGTGCTTGCTCTAAATGTGCTGCTTTTCTGGCCAAGCTGCACATGTTCAACTCTAGTTCCTCTGCTGATCTTTGGTCCTGACTCTCACTGCAAATTCAGCAATGAGCAGCCAGTAATTCCACACTGCAGCCCACATGCTATTGGGCCCTGAAATCTTCTCTATCACAGGAACTATACTTTTTAAATTTATTTATTTATTTTTATTTTAGGGAAATGTCCACAGGGTGTTCGGGGTCTCGCTGTGAGATAGGACTCCTAGTGATCTGCCTGTTTACTGCCTCCCAAGTGCAGAAAGTACAGGCAGAAGCCACCACACCCAGTCTCAATTGCCATCTCAGTGAGCCCTGGGGGCAGGGCTGGCATTAGTAGGCCTGGGGATCAAATTCCCTCCCTTCACCACAGGAACTTTAAATCTGGCCTCCCACACAGTATCAGGGCTTGCCTAGATGCTGAAAGGAAACTTCTAGTTCAATTCCCAACACAGTCCTCATTTCCATCTGAAACTGGGGCAGGATGTGAGAAATAAAATATAGGCAGAAAAGAAGCATGGAAATCATACGGAAAAGCTGTACTTCCAGGACTGAGCAGGAGTCACACAGGAAAGCCCTGAGCTCAGATCCCTTGGCTGGACTCACAGGCCTTCACTACCAGAACCACTCCCAAAAGGCTGTTCATTGGCCCAGTAGTGAGCAGAGGCTGAGTCAGTCCAGGGAATGTTTAAGTCACCCACTCAAATGTTCCCACAAATGGGACAGTACCCTTTGGGGTGGCACATTCCTCCCCACCTCCTCTCCCCCGCAAACTGTAATGTGTCCCATTTCTCTGAGCACCTGCGATCTCCTAGAGGTCCCCTAATTGATCTAATAAGCTTTCCTACTGCATCACTGAACATTCTTTTTCTGCGACAGGAGTTAGTGCACCTCTGGGGGGGTGGGTTAAGTTTGGGGAACAGCTCCAGCCTGTTGTAACCTGGCTCAACCAACTTCATTTTGTAAAATTTATGTAAACTCCATTTTTAACCCCGCGGCAGTCTTGCTGTTCTGTACATCCTGCATCCTGGCCCTAGCCTTAGTTACTTGCTACTAAATAAGGTCTGTTTGCTAAACCTTTGTTGTGCTGTTTCCTAAAATGTGTTGACCACCAATTGTGACTAGGCTAAAGAATAAGGCCCCAGGCCACATCTGTTTCCCAAACTTATCTTAACATCTAACTTGTGACAACATCTCACAGCCAGGCTGTGAGATCTAATTGTTTTGTTTCTAGTGAATTGTAATCTGTTTCCAGACTTATCTAACTTGTGACAACTCTGATTAAAGCCAGGCTGTGAGATCTAATTGTTTTAGAATTGTAACTGTGTTAAAAATATAACCTTTTCCCATATATGGTCCCTGACCCCTGTGCAGCTTTTCCTTTGTACTCAAGCCACCTGGCCACCCCCTTTTTTGACTTTCAGCTTTAAAAACCCTGCCTCTCCCTACTTCTGCCCGCACCTCGAAATCTTGCTTAGGTGTACGCCGCTGGGTACCAGCTAAAATAAAGCGCTTTTGGACTTGCCTCGTTGTCATTCGATTTTTGAGCTACAACAGTTGTCATTCGATTTTTGAGCTACGACACAGCCCATCTGTCTCACTCCATCACCTTTACTGTCTGTGTTCTATCCACATGCTAGTTGTCACCTCTGACGCTGCATTCACAATGCTGTCAGATCCTGCTCCTCCTGTAACCCAACTCCAAAGGCACCTCTAAGTGGTCAAACACATAGTAACAGCAAAGATCACCAATTTTCTGTTAGCTTCACACTGCTGTAACAAAATGCCTGAGATGGCTTAGGAAGAGACAAGGCCCATGAGGTCAGCCTGTGCCAGAGGAAAGCCAGGCAGCAAGGGGTAGGTGCTGTGGTCCACAGTTCCCTCAGGGGCTGCTCCCCATGACCTAGCATCTCTACAAGGCTTTCCCTCTCAAAGATTCTACTACACCCAACAGTGCCTCTCAGGTCTCAACCTTTAACATCTGGGCCTTTGGGAGACACTCAAGACCCCAGCTACAGTGAGTATCAGAGGATGAGTAAGGAGACCACACCTGCTATCTCCTGGAGCGAAACATTCTCTTTCTGGAATCCATGAGAAAAGTGCAGGGTGTGTGACTTAAGAGAACAGCTCTTAAGGGAGAAGGGTACATATAGTGGCACAAGAATCACCACCCTTCTAGAAATGCAACACGTACTGCTGGAAAGGATGGGTGTCCCCAGAGGAGGAGCTGCTGACTTTGGAACTCTTTCCTGGGAGACCTAACGGGCTTACACTTCATAAAGACATAGGTTTAACATGAAATACAGCACTCAGAGCCTGGATTCTGCCTAAGAACAATTTGGAATCCAAACTGGGCTGGCCAGATAGCAGACTAAAGCGCTTGCTTAGGCAGGTGCAGGGGCTGGAGTTCAATCCCTACTGTGCTGTGCCAGCCCCACCCTGGGGCACACTGAGACAGTAACTGAGACTGGGCAGGGTGGCACATGCCTGTAATCCCAGTATTGTAGTGAGCCCCTGTAGACCCTGAACTAAACACACACACACATGCACACATGCACGCATGCACACACACAGAGTGTATTAGTTTTCTATGGCTGTGGAAGCAGTTACCACAACCTTAGCACTTTAGTCCATATTCACTAGCTTACAGCTGAGCACATCACAAGTGCAGCGGGGTCCAGCGGGTCCTACTCAGGGTCTCATAAAGGCTGGCATGGAGGTGCCAGCTGGCTGGGCGCTTGGGGAGGCCCTGGGGGCAGGTCAGCTGCCAAGCTCCTTCAGGCCACTGGTAGTAGCCAGGTCCTCGAGTCTGCAGGCCCGAGGCTTCACATGTGCTGCCCGGTGTGGTTGCCAACATTCACAAGACCCCTCCATGCTCACAGCCAGTGATACTCATTCCTCGTCCAATCTCTCGATTTTCTTTTCTGCTATGATTCAGAGAAAACTCCTAATGCTCATCTTTGGCCAATCCAGATAATCTCTTTCCAATTGACTGTAAGGTCAATTGGTTAGTGACTAATAACATACGGAAAATTCTTTTGCCATCTAAGTTAATTGTAGGGTGCAGATAAAAGTCATTGCAGCTCATGTTAACATTCTGCCTACAATTTTGGAAAAGCTGACCTTGGTTTTGTCCATTTAGGAAAAAACATTAAGGGTTGTCTGGTACTGGGGATTGAACTCAGAACCTTGCACTTGTCAGGCAGGTGCTTATACCACTGAGCTACATCCCTGGCCCCATTAGTTTACTTCTTTTTTTTTTTTTTTTTTTTTTTAATTTATGGGGGCCAGGGAGATGGCTCAGTGGAATAAGCGCTTCACTGGCAAGTACAAGGGCCTGAGTTCAATCCCTGGTTCCACAAAATAAATAAATAAATAAATAAATAAATGTATGTACTTGGTACAGGGTCTTGCTACACAGCACAGCCTCATAGTAATCCTCCTGTTTCAGCCTCCTCAGTGCTGGGATTACAGGCATGTGCTGCCATACTGGGTTCAGGCATGCCTGGGGTACCAGCACCACCATGGCATGGCACATGGTACCAGGGACAGAACCCGGGTCCTTAGACCACTGAGTGGTTTCTTGTTAGGCATTACTTAAGCTACTTTTCAGCTAACAGAAGTCTCACAGCACTGCCTGTCCTTGAGGATGTATCAGAGTGAGCTCAATGGGTCTCTACTAGAAGAGCCCTAAGATATAGGACTCAGGAATGGGCTTATTAGTCTAAAAGGAGAATTTGTCTATTTATGAGTAGAAATTATTGGCATGGATTAGAGGCACTTATTATTAGACTGAAGAGTAGTCTTGCCTGTATATCTGCCTGGAAGGCAGCACCATTCATTAATTCTGTCCTTCAGCTCCCTAACAGTTCCTGCTGTGCTTGGGATGGCTCTTCTGAATTAGGCAGGCAGTACTATGCTGAAAATACTCTCTAAACGATTCTCAAAGTCTCTGTTTTGCATTCCAGTTATATACTGCAGCCAAATTTCCTTTTGCACAAACTTAGAAGATATATTGAAATCTAGTGGAAATGGATGATTGTTGTGTAGAAATACACACTAGACAGTCTGTCTCAGTATCTGTGGCCCCTGGAGCCCCTTCCCCAGGCGCTGTGCTCTGCCCTGAGTGTGACAGGCCCTCTTCACCATAGCACTCTGGTCAGGTTGAGCTAAGGAAAAGCTCCATCCTCACTTTACCATTGCTCACTTCCTTACTGCCTTCTGTAACATAACCGAGAGGACAGGCAGTGTCTTTTACTGTTTAAGAATTGCTCTGACCTGGAATAAACTCACAAAGCTGAGATTTCTGTACTCTATAAATGTCTGTCTGTCCCACCAGTGTTCACTCAGTGAATATGAAATGCTTATTCAATATTGCTCCTCCAATATTAGCAGAGTTTTGTTTTGTTTTTTTTCTTGTATCAGGAATCAAACTCAGGACCTTGCACTTGCCAGGCAGGCACTTCTGCTGCTGAGCTATATCCCTGGCCTCTAGTAGTTTTTATAATACCCCTAAAAGACAGATGTTGTCACCCCCACCTTACGAGGCTGTCACTCACCAGGAACCCAGACTAAGAAGCAACAGGGCCAAGATTTGAGCTTAGGCTATCTGACTCAAAAGCTCCTGCACCCTGCACATCACCACTTCTAGGCTGCCAGCCACAAACAGGAGCAGTGCCGCAAAACCAAAAGCCTTGGCTAGGCCGGGCGAGTGACCCTTGTTGCTCCATCGTTAAATTTTAACATGTTGCTGGTTAAGAGCACTAAAACAATGAAGAGGTTTGAAGTTTAAAAAAAAAAAAAAATAGTAAGGGAGGGCCAGGTAGATGGCTCAGTGGAATAAGCGCTTCCCTGGCAAGCACAGGAGCCTGAGTTCGATCCCTGGTTCCACCAAAAAAAAAGAGTAAGCAGCCAGGGAGATAGCTTAGCACACGAAGTGCCTGCGCAGGCAATGCAGAGCCCGGGTTTCAGTCCCTGGCTCCATATATGCTACTGCAGTCCCACCCTTGGGTGCCCTGAGCCAGACGGGGTGTGGTGTCCCACACCTGTAATCCAAGTGCTGAGACAGGAGGATCAGTAGGAGTCCGAGCTGCATAGTGAGAGCCTGTACCAAGTACACTAAAAATATATGAATTAATTAAAATAAACACTTTCAAATTCTGATTTAAAAAAATAATAAAACAATAGGCATATACAAACACTTCCAATGTTCCAAAGTCTACAAACCTGCACATGAGGAAGCTACCAAGTGAATCCACTGTAAAACACAGAAAACACCAGCAATGACTTCTACTCTTCTGTATCATTTCACTGTCACAGATGGGCTGAAAACGCATGTGAGACAAGGCCTGGAATTTCCTTGCAATCACATGACTAGAGCTGTATCTGCAGCTCCGAAAGACTGTGCAGGTGGCACCGCCAGTCAGTTTCAGGAGCTCTGTGGCTGGGACACAGAAAACAAGCACGTGTAATGTGCAGCTGCCGCACAAGAATTGGTCATTAACAGGAGACAAGAGAGTAAAGAGGGAAAGATCTGTCTGCTCAAATGTCAGCACAAAAGAACCCCAGTGGTGACAAGTGCATCTACTCCTGAGTGATTCCAACTCCTGGGTGAAAGCCACTAAAATGATTACCACCTAACATTTTTTTCCCTACAAAACAAAGGAAAAACTCCAAGCCTTGCAATTACTGAAAATGTGCACATGCTTACTAGAAGTGGCCCCCAATGCAAAAGGCAGTGCACCCCCAAAGGCAGAAGAAAATACCACACATCTGTCGCCTGGCATGCGCCAGTCACAGAGCTGGGTGAGCTTCATGTTTTTATCTTTAAAAAAATTTACATAATTTTAACAATAGCAACGGAAGGGGGATCTGCTCCCCACAGGGAGAAAACAGACACAGCCCTGACCACTGCTGGACAGGCAGAAAACTCCTCAGAGAGCCACAGTGAGGCCTCTCCGAGCCTTCCATTCTTCAGAGTGCTTTGGTCACTGTTTACTGATGACAATCCACCTGAAGCCCAGAGTGTCACATCTGGCATTAGCTGTGGCAACTGGTTAGGTATTAATTTTCCACTGGTCATCTTCACCGTGCTAGAATCACTAATTAACAAATGAACACAAGCACAAATGCTGAAGCTTTAAAAAATGCTTCTCAGGTTTATAAAAACTTAAAGTTCCTCCCCTTTTTTTTTTTTTTTTTTGAAGTTTTTAAAAATATTTAATTTATTTCCTGCGGAGTCTCGCTACACAGCTCAGACTCAGAGTGCCCCTCCTGTTGTACTGGGATTACAGGCGCGCCCCATCGTGCCTGGTTTCAGTGGTCAGCATGGCATGCCCAGGTGTGGGGCAATGTGCTTGGCAGGCAGGTGCATAGACCACCAAGCTATCTCCCCAGATCCCTCTTAATTTAATGTTTTGCTCTGTTGTGGTTCTGGGAATCACACTGGGGCCTGGCACATGCTAAATGTGTGCTCCACAGCTGAGCCCCATGCCTACATAACCCCATCTACATGCAGCAACACTGGAGGCCGACAGAAATGAAACATCTGCAGTCTTATCACCCTGATTAATAAAACTTTGCCGACATTTCAGAAATGAACATGAAGATCAATTAGAGTCCAAGCTGCATGGCAAGACCCTGTACCAAATACATAAAAGGTTAAAAAAGAAATTTCAAAAAGTACCCCCCTTAATCTTATTTTTCTCACTGTAACTACTGTCCTGAATTTAGGGATTTTTCACTGTCACATATTTCTTTAAATTTTTATTTCACATTATGTGTAAGCAATGTAGTATTATTTTTTACAACTTAGATTTTACTAATAGTACTATGCAAAACATATTTTCCAGTGTCTGCTTCTTGTATTCAACAAAATGCATCTACTTCTCAAAATATTAAATATTTTAATTCTAAGAACTGTGTTCTAAGAAAATTTTTATGCATCTAACTACAAGCAATGACTAACTCTAACACCTTCCAAAGCAATCCATCCAGAACTCAGCTGAAATGCAAAACACAGGTCAGCACACATTCAGGCTCTTCAGTTTTAAGCAGTCCAGCTCACTGAGTCCTCAAGACTGAACGACAATGGCTCAGTAACCCCACTTCTAGGCATACAGCTGAATTCTAACTCAAGATGCTATAGGGGGCTAGGGATTTGGCTCAGAGGTAGAATGCTTGCCTAGCAAGCTGGAAGCCCTGGGTTCAGTCCTCTGGACCAAAAACAAAAAATAAAAAAGACGCTACAGGTATCTATGGATGTCACTGTATACTGCTTAGTAGAGTAAAAATATTAGCTAGTGTTGGTAAGGTTAAGGAAAGTGTACATATCCACACTACTGAACACAATCTAAACATGCAAATGAATGAGACAGAGCTTGCTATGGTTTGTACTAGATGTCACCTCCCAAGCCTCATGCAGTCATATGTGGGGCTTGTCAGACCAGCTGGATCCAGTGCACGTGACCCTGAGATTATGAGTGCACAGCACTAACTTAGCACCCTTGGCTGGAATGAGCACAATTCTGGGGGTGGACGGTCTGCCCCCCACCCCTACTGGCTGGTGGCCTAGGAGGGATGACAACAGCAGCTCGCTCTGCCACCTTCTGCTGCTTCTCGCCACACCCTGCCTCCTGCCTGCCCCGCCAGAGCCCCGAAGCTGGGGGACTATGGACTGACCCTCCACACACTGAGCTAAAATGAACCTTTGGCCACGCATGGTAGTGCATGTCTGTAATCCCAGCACTCTGAAGGCTGAGGAAGGAGGATTGTTGCAAGTTTGAGACCAACCTGGGCTACAAAGTGAGTTCAATAGTGAGATAATGTCTCAAAAAGAAACAAAAAATAAGTACATCCATTATTAATTCCTAGAATTTCTAAAAGGCTTACAAAGACTTAAAACATAAATGTGAAAAAAATTAAACCAACTGAGATTTAAAAAATCATCTCTTGTAAAAGAACAAAATTTCAGGCACATTGCTAACAAGTTCTATTATGTTTTCTAAGTCGATTGCTGATTAAAAGCAGCAAATTGAGAAACAAATGGGCCACTAGAAGGGGACTTAACGCCAAGACAAAGACACAACTGTCCAGTCTGTCAGAAAAGGAGATAAAGCTAAAATAAGCTATCTGGAGCCATTCTAGGGAAGGACAAAGGCCCTGTATATCTAGAAGTCTCTAAGGATGCAACTGCTTCACAAGGGTATGAATACAGAAACAATGTTTATGAAGCATCAATGGTTTATGAAGTATTCCGCATAAAACAAGCCTGATGCCCACTGAGTAAGTGTTTCACTGTCATTTTACTGACTGGAAATACACTCAGGAAGCAAGTGGAGCCGGGGTGCAAAACACCATTCTGAGGGGTCAAGAAAGGTCAAACTCGACTTATGTACGTCACCCTGTCTGCTGGGCTTCCGCGGGACAGGGGTATGCCAAGCCATAGGAGATCAGCTGCAGCACGCTCACCAGGCAGCCCTCTCAGACATGGTTTTGATGAAAGACAGGAAAATGTGTTTTATCACGGGTTTCTGGGAAATGTGGAGGTGGTAGGAAAACTGTTTGTTAAAGTGTAGAAGAGGGACTAAAGAGTACTCTATTTTGCATTGCTCTGTTGTTTCCTGCAGGTCAGTATACATGGCCTGGGTCTCCTTAGCTGTCCCTGGCTGGAGTCTCAAAAGGCAGCCAGGTACCATCAGAAGGAAAAGGCCTGCACTGCATCCACGCGTCTAAGCCTCAACTGTGGACAGTCACACTCACATGACTCTTTCCTCGCCTCTAAAGTAAGGAAAACAGTGCCTAACTTACATGGTTACCGCGGGCACGGGATGCAAACACCAGGGCCACTTTGCTCCATGCACGGCAAGAGCAGCGAAACTAGACAAGTAGGGTTACATCAAACTAAAGTTTCTGTGCTGCAGAAGAAACAACAAAGTGCAGAAACGACATACAGAATGGGAGAAAACAGTCATGGGCTACACATCCTAAAAGGAGTCTATGCCAGCTTCCTATTGCTGACTTCACGAGAAGAAAGCTTATATTCTTGGCATCAGAGGTTTCGGCCCGCAGCTGACTGTCCCCACTACTTAGGAGGAAGATAAGGCTGAGCGAGAAGACAGCGTGGCCACTGCCGCCTTCGGAGGGCATGAGGCAGGCTGTGCGGTCTGGGCTTGCTCAGGGAGGGATCTCCAGTGCTTTCTTTAGCCAGGCCCAACCTCCCATAGTTCCTAGCTCTTCCTAGAGCCATCTTTTCCATTATAAACCCATCAGTGGTCAGCCCAGCTCTCAGACCAGAGCCCTCCTACCCAGCCACTCCTGCAGGGCCCCAGGCTGAGCATAGGCCATGATGCACACCACCTGACTTCAGCACATGGCCAACAGGGCACATTTTAAAATCCAAACCATACAAAAATTGCCATCCAGACTACATGACAAACTAGAAACTTCACTGTGAAACCACCAAGTAGCCTGATCAAAAAGTGGGCAACAGATTTTTAAAGGACAGTTTTCAAAAAGACCTAAAAATGGCCAACACACATACGGAAAAATGGTCACCGTCGCTAAGCGTCAGGGAGATGCACATCAAACCCCACTCACTCCAGGGACAGGCATCATGTAACTCCAGCAAAACCGGCCATCACTATGAAGACCACGCACAGCATGTGGGGGCAGGAGCTGGAGAAGAGAACCCCACACACTGTGGGGTGCAAAGTACTGGAGCCATTATGGAAAACAGCACGAATGGTCCTCACAAAATGAACAACTACCACATGACCTGCGAAAACCCATTCGGCATGTCTGCGTTTATTCCAGCCCTATTCACAACAGCCAAGACATGAAAACAAGTTACATAGCTATCAACTGACAGATGGGTTTTTTAAAATGGGATTTCTATTCACAATGAATATATAAAACAGAATGAAATCCTATCGCTTGGGATAACCTAGATGGAGCTATTACGTTCAGTGACATAAATGAGTCAAGTACTCTATGATCTCACTAGAGTGAACCCCAAATGCCAGGCGTGTGGCAGGTGCTCTCTGCTCTTCCAGAGGTTGAGGTGGGTATGGGACAATCTGAGAGCAGGACAGCAGTCACGAGGCAGTCACAGAAGCGGAGGTGTGGGGACAAAGGCTGACCAGTGCAGGTACCACCTGGCGGTAGGTAGGAGGAGCAAGAAGGGGTCCTGCTGCCCTCAGGGTGACTGTAGGTCAGCTGGAAAAGCCAGGAGTGGAGGCATATGCCTGTTACCCAGCATTTGGGAGGCTGAGGCAGGAGGCTGGATGGCTGCTAGGTCAAGTTCCTGTTGGGCTACAGAGTGAGCTCAAGGGCAGCCTGCACTGCATAGCAAGACCCTGTTTCACAAAGACAAACAACAACAGAAACATAAAACCTATGAGTGTATTAACTATTCTACTGGCTATTTTTCAGAACTTCATCTCTGACTGCAACACATTGCTACAGGTATCATCATGCTCCTTATCTATTGATAAACGCCCTCACTCAAAGCTCGCTTTACTTTCTCAGGAGACACACCTTTAAATGCTAAATGGCACCAACTTATCTCACATTTCCATCAGCTCGATCCCTGCCATCAGCCCTGACTCTGCCCTGGGCTTCCGCAAGACTGGGATGAGTTTCACAGTGAGGGAATCCATGCTCTGCAATCCTGCGGGAGAAGGCGGAAGTGGGAGAATCGGAACAGGGAAGACAGAAATTCTAATGACATACAATTCAAATATAACCATTTGCCAGTTCACGTAGGAAAACAAAGAATATTTTTTTTTTTATATTGAGATACAAAAAAAGAAAATCCATGTACCTTATATAAAATTATCACGGAAACTTTTTGGCAAAGATAATTCTAAGATATGAACCTACTGGGAGAAAAAGTAATACATGCACGGGAAAGGACTCGACCAGGCTGCGCAAGTTCAGGGCCACAGCTTGAGCATGCTGTTCCCAGGCTTTCCAAGATGGTAACATCAACAGTACTGAAACACAAGAAACATGGAGAAGTTTCAGATCTGACTTAAAACTTTATTCTTATCCTAGGAGACGGCTGCATGATGTCACTGTGATACATAATCTTTTCTGGGTTTTAGGGGTGGGTAGAGAGCTAGGGATTGAACTCGGCCTCATACACACTAAGCGGGCACTCTAGCACCAAACTATGGCCCCAGGCCCCACACTTTATTCTTCACAGTAAAGAATGATTCTTCAGTACTTTTTTGTCAAGGCTTTACCCTGCATTATACATTAAATGTTCACCTAATAACTACGTCTCAAAGCTAGCTGCAAAAGACATCCCGAGATCCTTGGGAAATTACGTTAGAATTCAGCACATTCAACAGTGGCACAACATCCTGCCGCAGCTCTCAGGTCTACAGACACAAAACTGCCACAAGCACCTACAGGCCATGCTCTCTGGGCAATCGGCTGAGTCTTCTCTGCCGGCTGTGGCCATGAGGCAGGCCATCTGGACATGGGCTGTTTCTCCCTGTCCCCTCACTATTCTAAGCACGCCTGCTCCCCCCAGGGACCACCTCCCCCACGCCTCGTGCTTGGTGGAGCTGTTGGGGTAGGCACGCAATTCTAAGTAGGCCCATCAGACTCTCCCAGGAACCAAACTGGGACAAAACACACCAGCATGGAGAACACAGACATTCTGATGGCAACACTGCAGAAAATCTTTCTGTTAACACCAACCCTGAAGTTCCCTGCTACCTCACGCCTGCCTGGCTGTCCACTGTTCACCTTAGATTTTTGTGATTCACTCCCCCCATGCACAATTCCTGGTGGATGTTAACTAGAGATGGTTTTTGTGGCTTGCTGCCAAATAATTTTTTTTTTAATTTATCTCATGGGATATCCAACTTATTTTTTTCTTCATAATTATACTTATGATTAGCCGGGCGTGGTGGCGCAGGCCTGTAATCCCAGCACTAGGGAGGCTGAGGCAGGAGGATTGTTGTGAGTTCGAGACCAGCCTGAGCTACAAAGTGAGCTTAAGGCCAGCCTGAACTGCACAGTGAGACCCTGTCTCAAAAAGACAAAAAAAAATAAAAATAAAAATAAAATTATACTTATGATTTTTCTTTTCTTTTTTGCCAACAAAATATACCTTTCATCTCATGTCAGCAGGACACTGACACGCAAGTATTTATTGAAAGACAAATTTGGTGCGTAAACTAGAAGCTTCTATGTTAAGACTTCCTCCTTTGAGGAAATCTCTGTCACTCTTCTACAAACCTTTGACTCTTGCCTTGAGAAAACAGCTCCTTAAAATTATTTTTTAAAAAAAGAAAAAACGGGGGCCAGGGGGATGGCTCAGTGGAATAAGCGCTTCTCTGGCAAGCACAAGGGCCTAAGTTCAATCCCTGGTTCCACCAAAAAATATAAAGAAAGAAAAAACAAAAGCCTGTGCCCTACATGATGTTTCCACTTACATGAAGCCAATCAGACCACCTTCAGCTCAAAACTAAACTACTAAAATACCACACAAACATTTAACATTTTCTGCATGTTGAAAGGTGTAACACCTTTCTTTGGAATTATTCTAGATTTCAAACATTGCTAGACTCACCAAATTTACAGGGACTACAAGATTTAGCATCTTAAGAATCCGAGAAGTTCATTTGAGGTCAAAACAGCCTGAATTAAGAGATGTGATCAGAACAGCTATTAAACCTGGTAGCAGGGAGGTTAACCCTTTCACAGCGACAGCAAGGTGGATGGCACACGATGCAGTGTGATGCTGTGTCACTAACACCGCTGCCTGTGTTATCCTTGGCACATCGGTCACTACCGACTGCTAAGTCTCAAGGCCATTTCCTGAAGTGGAAGTTTTGGGAATGAAAAGGGTATCACAAGTTAAAAAAAAAAAAACAACTGACAGAAAATTTAATGCCTACAACAGCGAAAGTTGACTGCAACAGGGTACACGACCTTCTTCTCTGGCTTTCAAAGCTTTCCCAGTAGACACAGTGCCTCTGAGTTTACAATGCCATTTTCACATCACTCAGCCTTATCATAGCCCTAAGAGAAAGCTCAAATAGATTAAACTGTTTCTTAAAATCATGTAAGTAGGACAACAATGAGGCTTCCTACTGACATATTTTCCTAAATGCAGTGGTCTCTCTACAATAAAGTCCTACAGAGGCCCCTGCAGCCCATCTGTGTTAGACCTGATGCACAAACTCTCCAACATAAGTCCATTTGGAGACAGCAGAGGCAGGGTCAAGGGATGGAGGCACGATTCCACAAGTGACTGTGCCCGCTTCTGACTTTTATAACATAAAAAATTAAAATGATCAAATCCAAGACTCAAGGAACCATTTCCCCTGATTAAACTGGGTCTTTACTAACAGCCATGCAGAGACGCGGGCTCCGTGCCATCTCAAGGACAAGGATGGACAGCCCTAATGGGGTCCTCAGCACCCCCTGCCGATGCCTCCTGACTCCTGCCCAGCGAGCCACAAGGAGTCCATGCTTCCCCGCTGTTATCATCTTGACTGTTCTTAGTTCTTCCCCGCTAAAATAAGAGGTGGCCAGGGGTCTGATTTTTACATGGACAATACCCAGCCGGCCATCCCACCCCTCCCTGCCATAGCCACCTGGCCATCTGGGCTGACTTACGGGCTCCTAATTCAGACCCCTGGCTCTTTGAAATGTCAATCAAATCTCAAATCGTGGTATTAGCCTGGAAGTTTTCCCATGATTTCCTGCTATCAAGTACAAACCAGTCTCGCAAACAATCCTTGCTGTCACTTTTATGACCCTCTTCCTCCTCAGCACATCATGACACCTCAGCTTCTGGGCCTCCAAAGGAGCCACACAACATAAACAACCCAAACCCATTCCAGGGAAACCTGAACCCTCCTCAGTGCTAAGACGGACTCAGCAGGCCCTGGTCCAGGCCAGGTCCGCTCCCACTTTCTGAGTCACCCTGCCTCCTGCCACCCCTACCTTGGTGGTGAACGACTACCATTGGTCAATTTGCATCACCCAACTGAACGGAGCCAGCACAGTGCTGGGTGTGGGAGGCCCAGCTGAAAGCTGTTGCTGGCAGCATAAGAGGCAGAGCTGGAGAGGAAAGACTGGAAGCTGCAGGCTCCAGAGTGGCTGGTTTACATGATGGGGCTTGTCCTGCTGGCTTGCCTGATTAATTCGGCTGTCCTCATTGTCAGAGAAGCGCTGCAGCTTGGGACCTCGCTGTCACTGAGGATGGCTGTGGCACCTTTTGGGGGAGCTCTGATCCTTAAACCTGAGCATCGCTTCCAGACTCCAGCGCAGACCCCTCAGCCTGCGAGCATAGACCCTTCATTCCGCAGGCACAGACTTTCTAGCTTCCCCTGCTGACCTTGGGGCCTTCCCAGTGAACATCAGTGAAACTGGCCTGCATGAAACATTGTCGTGGACTCTGGGCCTCCAGCTGGCCTTGTGGAAGGCATTGTCAGGGGCTCTAGGTCTGCAGCTGGACTCATGCAGGACACTGCCGTGGGATCCAGGCCCTCGGCTGGATTCTCTGGTCTTTAGCATGTAGACAGACGTCCTCTATTCTTTGTATATGACTCTTTGGGTGACTATTGTAAAATAACTTATGATAAGTTCTGTGTTGCACTGTTTCCCTTGTAAGTCCTGACTATAACACCCTCCAACACTAGGGCCACACCACCACCATAAGGCCCAAGCTGCTATGGAATCTAATTATGGCCACTCTCTTGGTAACACATGAGCACTGTTCTCTCGGAAGTGTGAAGACAAAGACCTGGATGCAGGTGATCTACTCAGACAATGGCACACCTATCTTGCAGCTAACCCGCTAAAGTACTGGTTTGCTCCTCCCAGATTACTGGTTTGTTCTTTACTGTTTAAACAGCAATGTGGGAGCTGGGGAAATAGCTCAGGGATCTAAGTACCTGTCCAGCAATCCCTGGTGTGCCAGACCCAGACCCAGACCCAGATGTAGTGGTGCAGGCCTGAAATCCCAGAGCTGGGGAGTCTGAGATGCATAATGGGACCCTATAGCAAATAAATAAATAAAGATTTTTTTAAAATTTAAGAGACGTGTACGTCAGCAAGAGAAGTTAGCATTGTTCTTTCTTTCCTTCTTTTTTTTTTTTTTTTGGCGAAACCAGGGATTGAACTCAGGCCCTTGCGCTTCCCAAGGAAGCGCTTACTCCATTGAGCCATCTCCCCAGCCCCAGCATTGTTCTTGAAAGAGCTGACTGTCCAGTCAAGAAGGCTTGGAGACAGCACTATGTAGAGGTGACCCATAAATCACAGGATCTTTTCAAGCCTGTACCCTCCAATTATAGGCCTGGGGAGTAAGAACTGTGCCCTAAGGAAAAGAACCTGAAGCAGACATCTGAAGGCAAAAGCAAAGATTGGAGGGCAGAGGGAGCAAACCAGGTGGGAGGAATCAAAAACAGACCAGCGTGGGTTAAAGGCAAGGAAGAGCTCGTTCATCTGGTTCTTAGTTTGTGCAGCTGGCATTTTAAAGCCTGGCACTTTACATGCTATCTAGTTTGTCCCATGAGACAACCACATGGTCTCATGGTCTCAGCCTCATGAGACCTGCACTATTATTATGAGCTCTATTTTACAGAAGAAAATGAGGCCTGCAATGATTAGGTAACCTGCCAATGTCCCATGAATAGAAAAGCAGTTATTCTTCTTTGTGTTTTCAGATCAGGGCACACAGTAGGGGATCACTCCTCAACTGATCTTTGTCACTGGCAAACCTGTAACCATAATAAAATGTTTTGCTGGGGTTCGGGCTCAATCCCCAGTTCCACAAAAAAACATGTTGTGCTGAAGAGGGTTAGTTGTCATCCTAAGAAACTGCCTGGGTGATCTCAGCTGCAACACACACACACACACACACACACACACACACACACACACACACCTACCTTTAAAACACCTGGTGGGAATACTTTCTCTTTTTGTCGGTGTGTACATACTTACAGTATACACACGCTATTTGAATGCGTGCACACTGCTAATCAAGCTAACACACACATCCCATTGCCTCTGTACTCCTCTGTACCAAGAACTCAAATTCTACCCCTGGTAATTTTTAAGTATATGCTATATGCTGTTAACCACAGATACCACAACATACAACAGACCTCTGATGGAAGTACTCTGATATTTAAATAACACGTTGCTGTGCAACATTTTGCATTACACAAAGCACTGCATTTTTCACAAGAACCAAATGACCTACAATCAGAAAAAAGTTAAAAGACATTAGCATGGGACCAGGGAGATGGCTCAGTGGAATAAGCGCTTCCTTGGCAAGCGCAAGGGGCTGAGTTCAGTCCCTGGTTCCACCAAAACCAAAACAAAACCCAAGCCAAAAAAAAAAAAAAAAAGACATTAGCAAAAAAAAAAAAAAAATCAACCTAATTAAAAGATGGGTGAGAGACACGGACAGAAATTCTGCAAGGAATGCGTACAGATGACTAGTAAACCAACATTCAACATCATTAGCTTCAGAGAAATGTAAAGCACAGCCACAGGGTAGCAGTGCGCACTCTCTAGGATGGCCAGTGCCTGGTGCAGAGGACGCAGGGGAGCCAGAGCCTTCCCGCACTGCTGGTGAGAATATAATCTGGCAGTTTGTTACACACAGAGACTCCTCGTGACCCAGCACTTCCATCCTCTTGGTAAATACCCAGGAAAAATAAAAATGTCTATACACAAAAACTTGTACATAAGCAGCCAAAGCATTCGTAATACCAGAAGGTAAGGGCCTGGTGTCCATGTAGAGATGGTCAGTGGATCCATAGTGGCCAGGGGAGGGTACTGCAGCACTGACACAAGCTGTGACTTGGGTGAGCACTGCAAACACTATGGAGTGACTGACACGAATCACAAGGAACCACACAGCACATAATTCCATCCATATCAAAGTCTAGAAGAGACTGGGCATGGTGGTGCACACCTGTGATCCCAGCTTTTGGGTGGCTGTAAACAGGTGGATTACAGGGAGTCTGATCTAGTAGTGAGACCCTGAACACCCTGTAGACCCTTCGCTAAAATACAAAGTCCAGAAGAGGGAATTCTAGAGAGAAAGTAGATCAGTGGTTGCTTAGGACTGAGAGATCTGGGGTGATAAAAATGTCCCCAAATGGACTGTGGTAATAGCCATACTTATCAGTGAATATATTCCTTTAAAAAAAATCACTGGACTGTATGCTTCAAATAGGTTGGGTGACTTATTATACTAAGTGCAATCTTTATTTTCTGTACCAACACACATACTCGGGACACTTTATAAAGAAAAGTCAATTTAGTTTAGTTACAGAGGTCTGAGAGCTGGGAGCCCCACACCTGCATGGCCAGGAGGGCCTCTTGACCACATTTCACCATTAAGAAAAGGGAACCAGGAGGAAGCAAGAGCAGCCAAGCTTGGCAGGGCCTCCCTCTATAGCCCCTGTGCCCTAGAGGGCACTAACCCCTCCCACAGCTGCAGGAGCCTCTCTCACAGCTTCCTCTCCTTTGCAGCACAGCCATGCTGGAGAGTGGGTGCCCAGCACAGGAACCTTTGGGGCAGACATGCAAACCAGAGCAAAATGCAGCATGTGCCGCGTGAACTACATATGGTAAAGCTCCCTTCAAAAATCAAAGAACCCCTAAAAGCAACAGCAAAACCTCCCCAAAAGGTAGCATGAAAACCACCAGCCTAATCCATAGACCGAGAAAGGTCATTCAATGCAAAGAGAAAGGTTACTACAGTTGAGTCTTCAATGGCACCCAAAGGCCCGCATATTAAAAGCTTGTCACCACAGTGAGGGTAATTTTAGGAGGTGGGGCCTAGGGAAGCGGGCGCAGGCCATTGGCCAAGGGCTAGGCTCCTGTCAGGGCACTCTTCGGTCCAGACTCCATCCTCTCTACCCTACAAAGTGATGGGGCCAGGAGTCATGAAATTGAGAGGGGAAACAAACCATTTCTTTTTTAAGTTGTCTACTGCAGGTATTTGTTACAATTATTAGGTACTGGAAACTTTCAAGTACTATGTGAACTATTTTAGCTTATAAATGTTATAGTAAATTTTAAACAAAATTATCCAGGAAAAGCACACACTCAAAATGAAGCATCCAGCACCAGCTACAGCCTCACTGTTCCACACACTGTCCTTCCTTAGGCCCTTACACATCTTGGAAAAATTATTCAGATATCTTTGTTTTGCTCCACAGTAGTAAATTGTCAATATTAGTCTGAAGTGAAGTTAGAGTCAAGAGCAAGCCAGTTGTCTATAAAAAGCAGGATTTATTGAAAAAGGATAAAAGAAAAAGCAGTATTCCATCTAAGTTGAACCCCCTGCTATCAAACTAGAATCTAGCCCCACTGTGTAGCACTACACAAGTATCACTTAAAGGTAAAGGGAACCAGCCAGTGGTAGATGACTTTTCTGTCCTAAGTTCCTCTTTTAGGATCTATGTTTATCTTTACACCACCTACTATTTTTCCTGCTTTTGAAAAAAGACAAGGACACAAAGGGCCTGACCTTGTCATTTTTCTCTTAGCTCTGCTGCAGCTCTGCCCTTGGTTCTGGGATTTTTGTGCCTTTCTAATTTTGGGCTTCCCTCCTGTTTCTCTCTCTTAGTTCTGTTCATCACCACCTCTCTCTGCTCCCACTATCCCAAAATATATTCGTAATTTTCTGGGCTTTCTCAACTCACACAACAGTCCCGAGGCTTCTCATACCTGAAATGACTAAACGTTTAAAATGTTAAATGCTCCCCATTACAATCCACACCACAATATAATGCAGCAGCAGTTCCTGGCTTCGATTGGGAGCATTTCTGATACAGCTCCTAAGTACAGTTTAGGGTACAGCGATGCTTCAGGAAACAGCAGGGACAGTCACAACTGTTGGTCACCAGCCGGTCGTGGGAGAGCAGAGTGTACGGTGACCTGGAGTCACCACGGGATTTTAATGCTAGAAGAACTGATGTCCACACGATGAACAAAAGACCCAGAAAAGCTAACCAAGTTGCTAGAATCTTTTTTTTCGAGGGGGAACTGGGGATTGAACTCAGGCCCTTGCACTTGCCAGGGAAGCGCTTATTCCACTGGGCCATCTCCCCAGCCCTAGAATCTTTACTTATGGTCTCCTATGCCTTTGATATCCAAAATATAATTCTTATATCTTATTCTTTTTTGTTCCCTAATTTTCTACGTGTAAGAACATAACCTGAGGGATGGGAACTTAGCTCAGCGGCAGAACGCTTGCCGGGCAAGCTAGGTGCTCTGGGTTCAGTTTGGGGCACAAAATAAATAATTAAATAAACCTCAGCTACAAAACAAAGACAAAAAAAAAATTAAATAAAACTTAATTGTGGACATTCTTCCATGTGCCAGCCACAGGCAGCGGCTTTCTTTCCCAGTCAAAAAATACACATTCCTTCTAGGATCTGCAGTGACTACTCTTTCTGCACTTCTGGAATGCTGTTCTCTCCGCGCTGGCATGCCCAGCTTGCCTGCTCACCCTTCAGGTCTCACAACTTTTGAGTTCTTTCCTGACTAATCAATCTGAGGCAGACCTCCTGTCATGCTTTAGGTATAATAGGCCCCCCAAATTCTTGTGTTTAGCAGTGGGGCTTTGGGAAGGACTGGGTCACAGGAATATGACACTTAGCAGTTATTAATCCTTGATAAGTTAATAAATAAATATACTGGGTCGGCTAGATAGCTCATTGGACTAAAACATCTGCTTAGGCAGACGCAGGGACCAGGGTTTGATCCCTGGCATGTTGTGACGGCCCTGCCACTGGGGTGCACTGAGACAATGACTGAGACTGGGTGTGGTGGCCTGCACCTGTAAGCCCAGCGCTTGCGGGGCTGAAAAATGGAGAAGACCCTATACTAAATACATAAAATAAATAAATAAATAAACTGTCAGGCAATGAGGCCTGATAAGAGGAGGCAGAACCCTGGGCTGTGCCCTGACAGGGTCTGTCTCTCTGTCTCTTTCTGCTGCTCCTGGCAGCCACCAGGTGAGTAGCCTTCCTCTGTAGGCCCTTCCACAGTGCCATCTGTGCCTCAGAGCATACCAGACTGGACCCTCTAAAATCCTAAGTCAAAATAAACCTCTCTTCCTTTAAAGTGTGACTGTGAGGTATTGTGTCCCAGTGAAAGGAAAGTCACTAATACTCTTTCTCTGGTCATTGTCTGCCACATTACCCTTTACATGTTTACTTTCAAAACCAAACCCAAGGGCTGGCCAGATAGCTCAGCAGACTAAAGTGCCTGCTTACGCAAAGTCCAGGAATGGGAGTTCAATCCCCAGCACCATGTGCCCTGCTGGCCCGGCACCTGCGCTGAGATGGATGGCGGCGATTGAGACTGGACATGGTGGCGCCTACTGTAATCCTATGGCTTGGGAGGCTAAAAACAGGAGGACTGCTACAAGTCTGGTCTGTGTGGTAAGACCCTGTGCTAAGTACGTTAAAATAAAACCCACTACCATCTTTAGTTTTACCTCAGTGTCTCTACCCTTGGATATAAATTTCATGAAAGCAAGCATTCATCTTATTTACCATTAAATGCCTGTGCCTATAGCAGCCACTAGCAAAGAAAGCAGTCTAAATCCCTTAGCTAAGTGAACAAAACAGTGTATCATTATCCCCGGCTATACTCCTTCAGACTAAATCTAATGACAGTAGACATTACTACCCATTCTCAAATACAACATCCAAAACATGAATTGTACATAACCCACAGTCCCTGAGGAACTGAATGCAATTCTGAGTAGGAACAAATTATTCACAGCACTTGGGGAAATTCTTTACTACATAAAATCTGTAGTTGAAAACCGGCATCGATACATGTATCTATGTGGTATCTGTGCCATTTGCATCAAAAGCGGCAGGTCAGGACAACTGGTTTTCATCTGAACAGTAGCTTGCAATTACACAGGAAGGTTTTGTCTAATTATTTTTTTCATACAGGAAACATTTTACCTAAAATAAATAGAAGGGCTGGACAAATAGCTCAGCTAATTACAGTGCCTGCAAGCAGGTACAAGAGCCAGGGGTTCGATCCCCCAGCCTGCCGTGCCAGCCCCACCCCTGGGGTAACGCTGAGACTGGGCGTGGTGGCATATGCCTATAATCCCAGCTCTTGGGAGGCTGTAAACAGGAGAATCACTGAGTCTGATCTAGTAGTGGGACCCTGAACACTCTGTAAGACCCTTCCCTAAAAAAATACAAATAAATAAATAAACAAATAGGAGCATGGAAAGAGTACATGAATGTCTACACTTGCTGTTCCCAAATGTCCATTGCTCTCCTCTACAGAACCCAAGCTTCACGCAAGGTCTCTGCTCAGCACCACTGTGGTCTCCACCATGTCTGTGGATACAAACCAATCCTACTACAGTAAACAAATGACTGGCCGAGGACAGGCCACCAAGCCAAAGGCAATCACACATGGATGGGACACTTGGTTGAGAGACAGACTGGTTAGGAGCTAGTTTGGTACCTGCTAGGCCCCCGCCGACCACGCCACTGCTGCCCAAAGCTTCATGCAGGCTGGTGGTAACCTACGCCTCTCAAACGTCTCTTTTCAGAAAGAAATACCAATGCTAAGTGAAAAGGGACAAGGTTGTAGCCTGAATAATACTGAACTGTTGCTCTGGTTATCAAGAACGTGGTGGCACATGTCTGTCATCCCGCAAGCCTCTGAAGCTTGAGGACTGCTGCGAGTTCCAGGATAGTATGGGCTACGAAGAGTCTATATAGTGAGATCCTGGCTCAAAAAACAAAAACAAAAAACAAGGGCTGGCAAGACAACTCAGCAGACTAAGCATCTGCTTAGGCAAGCACAGGGACCAGGGTTCAATCCCTGGTATCACATGCCACACTGGTCCTGCCTGTAGGTGCCCTGAGCCAGAGACTGAGTCCAAGTATGGTGGCACTCACCTGTAACCCCAGCGTTTAGGAGGCTGAAAACAGGAGAATCACTATGAGTCTGATCTATGTAGTGAGACCCTACAGACCCTGTCACTAAATACATTTAAAAAAAAAAAAAAAAAAAAAAAAAGGCCAGGCCGGGGAGATGGCTCAGTGGAATAAGTGCTTCTCTGGCAAGTACAAGGGCCTGAGTTCAATCCCCAGCTCCACAAAAAAAAAAAAAAGGCCAATAGGAAAAGGCACTAATAAGGTATTTTTGAAAAAAAACTGCTCACAGTGATCCAACAATTATTAATTCTATTTGAGATTATCTACTCCTTTTCCTCCAGCACAAAATTCATTCCACTGAATTACTAAAACTAGAATAAAAGCACATTCTGACTATTCTACAAAATACCAAAACAAAAGGCACACCCAAGCCTTTAGGTCTACAGGACTATAGACCTAAAACTTAAAATCACAAAGTCAAAATGGCTAAAACCTATAAATGTTACATACTGTTTATCTTATTACAATAACACTCCAAAGAGTTGGCCACTGGCCCATTTTGCATCCCTAGTGCTTGGAACACATCAGGACGTCAGAGACACCCAATGACTATTTGGTGACTCAAGTAGAGAGATAGGTCTACCAATAGGACATGGATAACTTTTTCTAGTTTCCAGCTCAGTGAACTATGACAAATAAGGGTAAATAGAAACTCTCCTAGCCACCTCACTGGCTTACTGCCGTGGATGTCTGCCTAGCTCCAGCATGCTTCTGTGGCTCTGAACACATATCCCAAGGATTCCACTTGCCTCACACTGAGGGCACTGGGAAAGGATCTGATCAATGGTTTCAAAAGAAGTAAGACAGTGGGTGGAAGTCTTACTATTGGTACACATGCAAGCAGCACCCCTCCCAGATGCAGCTGGAGCATGCTGACCAAGGCTGGGCCAGTTCAGAACATCTTGTTCCATGGGCAGGACCTGCAGGCTTACAGCCTCCTAGTTCATACCAACAGGTAGAACATAAAACCTTCAAACTGAACATGTGCTTCAAAACTCACAGCACAAAAGTCCAATATGCTCTTGTTCTAAAAATTACAGCTTTGCTAGACTGACAGAGACAACTAATCTAGCAAATCAGCATTAGGGACATCTGTACAAGGCAGTCTTTCAGGTAGGCTGTCGTGCTTTGGGCATGCATCACAGTTACACAGGACCAACAGAGCCCACTAGGAAGGTGCTCTGAGCAGGGTTTACACTAACCAATACCCTTTGCAGTTTGCCCAAGGCCAGGGTAAGAGATTCAGAGCAAGTTAACCTGTGTGAGTCACTGGTCCCACTGGGGCCTGTAAGGGTGGGTGAAGCCAGGAGGCCTCAAAGGACCAGATAGCGCCACAGGTAATGACACTGGGCACCAACCTCTAATAGCCAGATAAAGACAGTAGCTACAGGTATCTCACTGGGGAAGGCCTTCCTGGAGACCACATCCTGCTCTGGTTTCTCTTCAGATCGTACAAATCTTTCGCCTTTTACTAAGTTAACTTAATGTATTACTTGGAGAAGCCCTTGAAGGGCTCCCAAGTCCTGCCCAGACTCTGCAAATAAAGGCTGCCCTGAGAAGTTCCTAGTCTAAAATCCCAGAAAAATCTCAAATTCTATAATAAGAGGATTTCTGACCTTCCTGGAGCCCTGAAATCATTTCATTTGTCTCATTTATTTAAAACTTCACCATCCACTCGTTTGGGAGACTATGGGCCTGATCAGCCCACAATAACTAAGGGAAGATTATGGACATGACAAGGCCAGGTTAGTATACTAGCTTAATGTCATTCCCTGGCTGTTAAAACCTCAGGTACCCCAAATAGAAGAAAATCTATTTCTTAGATTTTATGAAACCCACCTGTTAGGTTACCAGTGGAGTTTCCTGGAGGCCCAAGACTCTCTGGAGAATCTATATAAAAAAAAAAAAACAGAGATATCAAGTTATGGAAGAACGTTTAACATTAAGCTAAGAACACTGGCAACATGTCCCTTCCCACCCCGTGGTGTGTGAGGAGGCTGTATTATTCCACAGCAAGTTCTACTTTTGTCACGGTTGCTATGAAACACACCTTGGAGCTATCAGTAAATTTAAAACTGTATTGCTGGATCTCTCCAGACAGAACAGAGCTAGGTAACAAACACGCTATTTACAATGTGCCGCCCAGACAGCTTTGCCTTAGTTCTTTTATACACAAAAAGACAGAGGAAGTGATGCACACAAGCTGCTGCTACTGGCAGCCCTTCCCCTCTGAATGGAGTGGCCCATCTCTGGGGGAGTGTCTTTGTAATGCCCCTAACTTCAGTAGGGGTAAATGAACTGGGAAGCATTTTCATTTTTTAGGTTTTCTCAATATGACTTTTTTGATTTTTAAACTAAAATTAACCTTAAAATTAATTAATCAATTTAATTATTTATTTATGGTATCAGGGATCAAACTCAGGGCCTTACACCTGCCAGGCAAGCACTTATTCCATTGAGCTATCTCCAAGGCCCAACCTGAAAATGTAGGGGGAAAATTTTAATTATATGTCAGTTAAGCAAGTTTTTACAAGGCCTTATTCACCTTGAATCTTTGTATAGTGGAAAATTAAATATATATACCACAAGGGAAAACAACAAATGTATTATTGTATACCTTTAAAAAAGATGAACCCTCTCCCACTTTAAAAATAACCTCAGAGAACGTAAGCAGGAACATTGAAGTCTTTTCCCACTATCCTCCTCTTAGCACTATCTTCCTCACATAAGCATCTTCCTCTTGATGGACTATAAACCACTTACCATAAAAGAATACAATATAAGACTAAACCTAAGGGGCCCGGGAGATGGCTCAGTGGAATAAGGGCTTCCCTGGCAAGTGCAAGGGCCTGAGTTCAATCCCCAGTTCTGCCAAAAAGAAAAGATTAAACCTGAAACAGGTCAAGATCAGAAACTGCAGAGATGTATTCAGTACCAGGCATGTGGGGGAGCAGGTTACCTGCATTAGCTCATCTAACCTCACCACAAATTCTAAGGCAGTCAGAGAAGGCCACCCACCTGGTTGAGTGGCAGAGTGTGGATTTGCAATGGAGTGACTGAATCCAAAGCCTGCACATGACTGCCAACCCAGAACAGACCTTCTTCTGTAATCTGTTCTTTCCAGTAGAGGCGTGACCAGCTGCCGAACCCCTATACCAAGATCACCCCGAGTCTTCTCTCTTCCCCACACAGCAGTCCCAGCACCCACTGTCAAGCTGTGCCTGGCCTGCTGCACAAACTTCAACACCTCGGAGATGACTTCAATCCATCCCAACCCTTGAATACAGCTCTTTGCACATGACCTCAGGGGTAAGAGTTAGTAGCCGGTCCTTTCTCACTCCTGAGCTTGCTGTGTTGGGTTTCTGTCAGAGTTTACCATGAAAGTCACTCCCTTCCCTTCTCCCCTTCTATTCTTGCCCTCCACTAAGTCACTATTATCTACTGTTTGCTGATTTGGTCAATCTCCCCTTC
>PVKA01001282.1:0-46120 GCA_004027165.1 Ctenomys sociabilis
CTTTACCGTGCAAGGTTACTTCAGTTCACAGCTCTTGAAAGGGGTTGTCTCTGCAAAGGGAACACGAGGCTCCTCCTGAAAGGTACTTGCTGCTAATATGTGACTCTAACAAATGCCTTGTGATTGAAGGCCTGGTGCATCCTCCTCTAGGCAGTCAGCAGCATTCAAATCCAAGTTCACTTATAAATTGCCAAAGGACATAAAACCTGTCACACCCTCAGGGAGAAGTGTCCCTGAGACTGCAGTGCAAGGGGTTGGGGGTGGGAGGACTTTCCGGTGAAACCGGAAGTCAGAATTGCAGGAACCTCTGGAAACAGATCCTGTCTCCACCTCTCCCTTCTTTTTGAAGAACTATTATTTATCCTCCTTTTCTTGTTTCTCTTCCTCCTCTTCTCTCTCTTTCTCTCTCTCTTCTTTTTCTGTCAATCTCTCTGTGAAATCCTTCATGACTCACTCTATCCCTTCCAGAAGTTTTTCCTGTTGGTCCATCATCCTCCCTTTCAACCTCACTTCTTTGTGTGCTCTGAAGCTAAAAGTGTCTGTCAGCTTGCCATTTGGGAATTCAGATGGTAAAATAAGATTTAGACACAAACTATATCCCTCCCCAGCTATAAAAATAAGCTTCCTTCTTATTGTCATCAGGAACCAAATTGCATACAAAGTTAGTACTGGTCCCCATTCTTAAATCTTTAGAAAAAATATCAGGTAAGTGATTAGGTGGTTGGGCTGTGAGAATTGTCTCCTACTATAGTTGTGATAGGTTTGCACTTTTTTCCTTGTGCTACAGCTTTATTGCTGGAGGCATTGAGAAATCTCCATACTGAGAAAAGGAACAGGCTGAATCTCCCATCTATTCTCCCCACTGAGGAGAGCACACTGGGTCAAGGTATGAAGAACATGGCAAGTGGCCCAGCATGAGTTGGAACAAGGAGACAACAGTCTCACAATCATAAGGGGTGTGTGGAGCAGTGGAGACTGTAGACAGATGCCTGAACGGGCACAGAAATGAACATGGGTCACACAAGCAGTGAATAGAAAAAAGGTAATTGTCTCAAGTTAAATGCTTTTTTTCTGTCTTTTGTTAATTAAAAAAATGCAGAACTAAAAGCACACAGGATTTATAAGCTTTTAAGAATGAGACCCTTTTAAGAAATAAAATTGCACCTTTAAAGAAGAATAGGATGGAAACAGATTTTTCACACTAAAAAAAATAAGCATGGAATAAAACAGAAAACCATGCTAACATAACTAATTTGTCCATTTATTGATGATGTTTCAGCAAGCTTGGTTAAAGTGACCTTCAATCAATCATATTACAGCCAAAAAAGACCATGGTAGCAATGGAGAAGTTTTGATGAGCTCCATAAGAATAACATACTGAAAGCACCCACTTGGCCAGAAACAAAGACTGGGCAGGGAGTTGCTTCCCCTGTGCATTGCTTGAAAGCATTCGTTGAGCTCCTCCATCAGGGAAGGGTGCTGGACTTAATGCTGTCTAGGTCCTGTGTGCTGTGTGCTGTTGAATCTCTTCATTGCCCAGATTTGTAAAGAAAGCATTATAAAAATAAAAATACAGTGAGTCTAAAGTTAGGGTATTTGATTTGTTCCTTTCTTTTTTGGCCCTGCAGCCTTTTTAAAGGTATAAGCAAAGGTAGTCATCTTGCTCATCCCTGTAAGCTCAGCCCTTGGGAGGCTGAGACAGGAGGACCACAGGTTCAAGCACAGCCTGAGCAACTTAGTAAATCAGCAGCACTTTTTATTTTTTTGTATTTTAGGGAAGGGTTCTACAGGGTGTTCAGGGTCTCACTACTGGACTCAACTCATAGTCGCCTGTTTACAGCCTCCCAAGAGCTGGGATTACAGGTGCACACCACTGTGCCCCATGCCCTGGGAGCAGGGCAGGCATGGCAGACCTGGGGGTCGAAACCACAGCCCCTGTGCCTGCTTGCAAGCACTTTGTCTTGAAATAAAAATAAAAAATAAAAATAAGAGTCAAGAATGTAGTTCAGTATGTATGCCCTGTTTTCAGTTTTTCAGTAATACACACACACACACACACACACACACACACACAGAAGTATGTTTTTTACTGGAAGTGTTACATTGCGAGCTTTAGACACAGCTAGATCTTGTCTACTCTCACTCACGGACAGGAGCTTATGAGCAAAGGATTGTGTGTCTCTGAGCCTGCTACCTCATCAGTAAGGGAGTAAATATCTCCTAAATTTCCTAGGAATAAAATGTCATCAGTCACAAAAAGAGATTAATGTAGCAGCTGACAAACAACAAATGATACATTATAAACTATGTTTTGAATTTATAGTGTACAAAGTGTTGGGAACTGTCAACATGTTTAAGTGGCTCTCAGGACAGAGTTTTTGAGTTCAAATTTCTGTTCTCTCTCAGGTATGTGGCCTGCAGTATATTATTTATATTCTCAGTGGGTCAGTTTCTCCACTTGAACATAGGATCGACATAATAAGCATGTACCAGCTTGGGCTGATGAGGGGTGGGGTTACTGAGCTAATAATTAGAAGTCTTAGCGCCTAACTCTGTAGAGAGGGCAATAGATAAAATACTCAGCTCACCTTCTATTTAGAGGCGTAAGGTCACAACACATTTAAACGAAGACATTTAGCAGCCTAAAATATAATCCCTTGTATTTACTCTAAGGCAGGTCCTACTTCTGTCTTTCTGAGTATTTGTCTTCTGGGTAGGACTCTCAGTGCCACCAGAAGGGGAGGTGGGCATGGGGACACCCCTGGAAACGCTTCCTCCACCACCTTCCAGGGAACTGGCTCTGAATTCCTGGATGGCAAAGTTTATCACTGATTAACATGCATCTTTTGCACGTGACATTAGAAACCATGAGATAAAATTAGTTTCCACTACCTTACTGACATAATAGGGAAAATATATAATGAATATTGTGGCATTTCACACATAGTCTAGGTTCAGGGCTTTAAATAATGACACTCTGACCTTTTCCTCTTGTAATCTTCAGAGTTGCTCTTGGTTTTCCTTTTTTTATTTTAAACATTTATTTATTTATTTGTTACAGAATCTCACTATGCAGTTTAGACTTATAGTGATCCTCCTGTTTCAGCCTCCCCAGGACAGGGATTACAGGCATGTGCCACTATGCCCAGTTTCAGGGCCAGCACATCAAGTAGTACCAGGGATTGAACTCTGGCCCTTGCACTTGTGAAGCAGGCTCTTACACTGATGACCTGTCTCCCCAGTCCCTCCATTTATTTTAAAATGCACGTGATGCACACAAGCCAATAGTTCCATGTCTGTGCTCTGCTCCTATTTCCTGGTTGAGCTAGAAAAGTAAGTTAGCTCAATTTGGTGTAATATAAGACATTGGGTGAAGACCATTGATCTCAGTTATTAGTAAAATACAAGATTAGTGAAATAAAGGAGATGTTAGCACATGTGATTTTAGATTGTGATTTATAATATTAATCAAAAAGTCAATGGACTTCTGTGACATAGTTTATATGAATGCACTCAATTGAAATTGTGGAAAGTGACATCAGACTTATGCAATAGTTTCTGGTTAATGGATTAATGAAAGAATGTGACATCAGTTTTTATATTACAGAATATCTGTAAAACTAGCTACCTGTGCCCCCCCCAAATAGATTTTACCCTGATCATAATAAATGTGTGAGAATTCATTTTGCTCTTAATGTGTTTGGGGAGGGAGAATGTCAGTCTTAATCAGTTACTTTGATCTCCAAGGTTCTTCTCAGAATTTGTCAAACACCCACATCTTGGAGAGCATTTCACCCAATGATAGCTTCTATGCCAAACACAGAGTTCTACAATCTCCCTGGGGATTTTCTCCCCATTATAATGTATATTATTTTCAATCCCTGGAGTATTCTCCAAGCAGTCTATTGTTCCATCAATGACAAATGACTCTTTTGTTATGAATTTGCTACTGAAATAAAGGGAAGTTCTTGAAATACTGCTAATTCCTGTAATGTTCACAAATCTTGGGAAAACCTGTTTTGCTGAATCCCTTTCTTGGGTCTACTTTATTATTTAACTTTTTAAAAATTCAGAACAGTCTTGACATCATCCAGACTGTTAGATTTAAAAAGTAGCTTTATGCCTCTTTTAAGAAATAAGAAGGTCCAGTGCTTGGTACTCAGTAGGTGCTCACTGAGTAGTCTTTGAATGAAAAATTAATCTTTTACTGACCTAGTGGAGAATTGGGGGCAATTAGAGGAAAATACGGGAATGGATCAAAAGTGCCATTTGATGTACTTTAGCTGGAGGAGTCATCACAGTTCATTAACTTGCTGCAAGATGCTCCACAAATGGAACCTGCTTAATGGAGAGACTATAATTAATTTATATGCTAATTCTGCATAAGTAGATAGAACTATCAAAGAAAATGCAAGTGCTGATTTTGCTTTACAAATAAAATAAATGGAAGCTTTTCGTATTAACCTTGCATTCTTTCAGCTAAATGTCTTTAGACTGTCTTTTAGAAGAAACAAAACTACTTCATCTTTAGAGAACTTTTTGATCTTTCATTCCTTAGAAGCGCCTGGGACATTTTGCTCTCTGGGATTCAGAGTGTGGTGACCATGTGTCAACAATGCCTGCTAACAGAGAATGAAATCAGTAGAAATGCTTAAATTTCATTTTTATTGATCAGCTGAACAAAAAAAGATTGATAAGAAAAAGAGAAATTTCAAAATGATTTCCTGGGCTCTGTCACTAGCATCATGTCTGTAACGCTGTTGCAGAGACTGCAGCAGAGGTCTGCAGCAGAGGTCTGCAGCAGATGCAGCCCGGGGAGTCCTGGCTCTGCCATTTTCTACCAGGCCCAGGACACATGGCCTAATCATCCTGCTCTTCATTTCTGTCTTTGCACACTGAGACTCTTCACAACATAGGGCTGTTATGCACATGGGTTGTCATGTACCAGGCTTTAAAACCTTATTTATTTTTGACTAAATTTAGACATATAAAAAGTTGCAAAAGACATATAGAAAGTTATCATGTAAGATTTCTAAGCAAATTTGAATTTCCTTTTCTTTCTTTGCAGTGTAAATTTGGTCTGTATTTTCTTGTCTTCCTATTTTAGCAGCAGGGCCGGAGAGATGGCTCAGTAGAATAAGTGCTTCCCTGGCAAGCACAAGAGCCCGAGTTCAATCCCCAGTTCCACAAAAAAAAAAAAAAAAAAAAAAAAAAAAAAAAAAAAAAAGAATATACTATACCCTATTTTAGCAGCAAAACAAATCTTTTTAAATTAAAAAAATAAATGTGGTAACCTGAACAACTTGAAGATGACATCATACAATACAGCAGCCATTGCTGAATTCCTATTACTTTGCTTACTGAAATTTTGTATCATTTCTAAAGCTGTTTTTTTTCTCTCACTATTTTATATTCTTTAAAAACAAATAAGCAAGCAAAATTATTAGTACATGTGTGCAGTACACAATGCTTACATTCCTTGCTTTACTTCCTTTTTAATTGGCTCTATCTATCATCCATCATCTCTAGTTTTTAAAAGTAGACTTTAAGTTTTAGAGCCATGTTAGGTTCAGCACATTTGAGTGGAAAGAGTAGAGATTTTTCCCTTCTACCTATTTTTACACAGGAAAAATGTTCTTTGCTGTCAACATCTGGTGTCAGAGTGAAATACTTGTTCTGATCAACGAAGCTACATTGACATATCATTAGCACTCAAGGCCACAGGTTACCTTAGAGTGCACGCAGTACTCTGCTTTCTATGGGTTTTGAAGAATGTGCAGTGACATATATATCTACCATTTTAGTGTCTTAAAAATATTTTCATCATCCTGAGAAATCTTCTCCGCTCTCTTTGTTCATCTCTTTCACCCTTCAGTTCCTCACATCATTAGTCTCTTTACTATCTTCATAGTTTTATTTTTTCTAAAATATCTCACTCATTAAACAATACAGTATGTGGGCTTTTAAGATGGGCTTTTCATACCTGGTACAGTGCTTTGTGCTTATCCATGATGATAAGACCTGCAGTAGATGCCTGGGAATATAGGTATTACCAAATTCTGTATATGTGTTGTGATATATATATATATATATATATATATATATATATATATATATATATATATATATCACAATATATATATATATATATTCTTTTTAATTTTTTATTTTAAAGAAAATTTCTAAAAAGCAAGAAAAAACATACAGAATTTCAAAACAAAATGATGGGAAACTAACAATGGTTATTATATTACATATTTTTATCTTCAAAGTAGTTGCTCAGATTAGTTTGACAGATAATATAAACATTAACTCTTCCTTTTAATGAAGTAATAGAAATTAATAGTATCAGTACCTTATCTTATATTCCTTTCTTCTCTTCTTCCTGACTTAGTTACTCTTTCCTTTTGAGAAGTTTCTTCCCCTTTGACAATATCTGTTATACCTTTGGATCTCATTCACTCTTTCAGTTTCTTACTCTAGAGACAATACAATACTTACACATGCTAGTCTGATTTATTTCAGACTTACAAGTATGATCTCTAGTTGCATCCACTTATCCATCAACCTGTAAATACATAATTATTCTGCATCCATTTGCCTATAAAAGCCTTGAGTTTGTCTTTCTCTACAGTTGAGTAATAAGCATTTAATAAGAATAGCACATCTTTTTATGCGTTTCTTGGCTGATGGGCATCTGGGTTGTTTCCAAGATTTAGCTGTAACAAACTGTGCTGCTATAAACGTGGGTACACATATATTGCTATGGTATGATGTTTTTAATTCTTCTGGGGTAATACCTGGATCAAATGGGATCTCTAATAGTAGTATTTTGAGGAATCACCACACTGATTTCTATAGTAGTTATACCGTCTGCACTCCCACCAACAGCATACCCCTACCAGCATTTGTTATAGGTTGATTTTTTTGATGATAGCCATTCTTCTGGGGTGAGATGAAAACTCAATGTTGTTTTAATTTGCATTTCTTGAATTACTAACAATGGTGAACATATTTTCATATTTTTGTTTTCTACTTATATTTCTTCATCTGAGAAGTGTATGTTCACTTCAGATGCCCATTTTTGGATTGGGTCTTTCAATTTTGAGGGGCTGACTTTTTAAGATTCTTTACATATTCTAGATAGAAGTCCTTTGTCTAAGGGACAATTGGCTAATTGTCTTTTAACATTTTGTGGGTTTTCTTTTTACTCTGTTGGTGATTTCTTTTGATGTACAAAACTTTTTTAATAGGATGAGATCCTGGTTGTTGATTCTTTTGAAGTATTTCCCATGCAGTTAGCTTTTGTTCATGAACTCTCTGCCTACCCTTATGTCTTCAGTGTTTCTAGTTTCTTTTTCATCCAGGAGATATAGCAATTCTGTTTTAGTATTTAAATATTTAACCCATTTGACTTAAGTTTAGTGCACAGTGATAGATATTGCTCTAATTCTAGCGTTTGACATGTGGAAAGCCAGTTTTTCTAGCACTATTTATTAAAGGGCTATCTTTATCCAGTGAACATGTTTGGCCCTTTTGTCAAAGTTAAGGTGGCTGAGTATTTGTAGTTGTGTATGCATCTACTAATCTGCCCAGTTGATCCTCAGGTTTGCTTTTTGCCAGTACCATACTGATTTATCAGAGTATCTTTGTAGTATAGTTTCATGCCAGGGATTGTAATGCTTCCTTGATTTTCTTTGTTGCCCAAATTACTTTTGCTATTTTAGATCTATTCTGATTCCAAATGAATATTAGGAATGCTTTCATTAGATCCTTGAGGTATACTAATGGTATTTTAATTGGGATTGTATTGAATCTGTATAACAATTGGGAATATGGACATTTTCACAATGTTGGTTCTTCCTATTCACAAGCAAGGAATATCTTTCCATTTTCTGAAATCCTCTTTGATCTCTTTTTTCAGAATACCATAATTTTCAATGCATAGATCTGCTATTTCCTTAGTTAAATTGATTCCTAAGTATTTCATGTATTGAATGTTATTGTGAAAAGTGTTTGCTGTTTGTGTACAGAAATGCTATTGATTTTTGAGTGTTGATCTTATCTCCAGTTATGCTACTGAATTTGGTTATGAAATATACAAGTCTTTTTGGGGGGAGTTTTTGGCGTCTTCTATGCAGAATATTGCGTCTTTTGCAAATAATGATAATTTCACTTCTTCCTTTCTAATCCTTATTCCTTTTATTTGTCTCTCTTGACTAATTGCTGTCTCTCAGGCCAATGTTTGCAAAACTATACTGAATAAGAGTGGACATTTTTGTTTTATTCCTGATTTTAACATTTTCACATTTTAATTTTTGTCTGTTTAGCATAATGTTGGTTATTAGGTCATTAAAGATGACTTTTATTAGACTGAGGTATAGATCACCTACTCTGATTTTCTGGAGAGTTTTTATCATGAATGAGTGTTGGACTTAGTCAAAAGGTTTTTCTATGGGCCGGTCAAATAGCTCAGCAGATTAAAGCACCTGCAAGCAGGCTCAGGGGCTGGGGGTTCAATCCCCAGGCCTGCTGTGGCAGACCCTCACAGGGCGTGCTGAGAAGGCAACTGAGTATGATGGTACATGCCTGTAATCCCAGCACTTGGGAGGCTGTAAACAGCAGGATTACTACAAGTCTGATCTAGGAGTGAGACCCTGAACACTCTGGAGACCCTTCCCTAAATACAGGAAAAGAAAACCTTTTTGTACCTTTTTTTCTCATTAAAATAAATCAAAATATCTTGGAAAATGGAAACGAAACAAAAACAGAAACAAGAACAAAAATTTAAGATTTCTTGAAAGCATGTGGTAATATTCAATCACATGTCCAATCTTGCATAGCTATATCTGTTAATCTAAGCAACAGGGTTTATGATAAAAACAGTAATATATCAATCATTGTTAATCAGCTATTCTTGTTTCGAAAATCTATAACATACACATTGTTATATGTTACTCTGTTTCTGTGTTAGTTTTGTTTTTCTTGCTTTTGTTTTTACACTTCAAAATAAAAGAAAATTATATGTAAAAACAAAACAAAAGCTTTTTCTGCATCTGGTGAGATAATTGTGTAATTTTTGTCTTTGTCTCTGTCAATGTGGTGTGCTATATTAATTTGCATATATTGAAATGTACCTGCATTCATGGGATGAATCCCATTTAGTCATGGTATACAGTCTTTTGGATGGTGTTCTGCACTCTGTTTGCTAGTATTTTACTGAAGAGTTTTGTGTCTATTTCATTAGGGAGATGGGCCTGTAGTTCTCTTTTTTGGCTGTGTCTTTCTCTGGCTTTGGTATCAGAATAATAGCTGCCTCCGGGAATGTGTTTGGGAGAATTGCTTCCCTTTCATTTTCATTAAAGAGTATGAGAAAAAATGGTGTTAAATATTCTCTAAATTCTTGTACAATTCAGCTGTGATACTCCATCAGGACTTGGGCTTTCTTTGTTGGTAAGTTTTTAATTACATTTTCAATTTCATTGATGATACTGGATTATTAAGAATTTTTATATTTTCTTGATTCAATTTTGGTAATAAATACTTATCTAGGAGTGTGTCCATTTTTTCTGTGTTTTTCATTCTGTGTGAGTAAAGATTTTGAAAGTAGCTATTGATGATATTATGAATTTCTATAGAATCTGTAGTGATTAAGCCCTTTTTAATTCCTTAGTGTATAAATTTGATTTTTTTCATAAGATTGTCTAGGAGCTTATCAATTTTATTTATTCTTTTAAAGAACCAACTCTTTTTTTTTCCATTTATTTTTATTTTATTAAAATACAAATGTCAATCAGACAGTTTCAAGACACCTTAACCATACAGAGTCGATGAATTAATACATTGCAAACTGTTTTCATAACGTTTTGGTACTGTACAAGGTGCATACATGAAATTATATTTACAGGTTTTTTTATAACTGAATTATATCAAAGATTCAATAATTATTTACCTAGTGGATGACCATATAAAGAACCAACTCTTCAATGTATCAATTCTTTGTATTATTTTTATAGTCTCTATTGCCTTAATTTTGCTCTGATCTTTATAATTTTCTTCCTTCTCTGGGCTTTGAGATTGACTTGTTCTTCGTTTTCTAGTGACTTTCTTCTTTTCATTCCTTGTTGCATAAATTTGACATTTTTTTCCCCTTTTTTGGATAGGGTTTGATGGAGACTTAATGCTTTTATTCATTCTTTCAAAGAACCAACTGTTTGATTCATTAGTTCTTTGTATTGTTTCTTAATTACTATTGTGTTAATTTCTGCTCTGATCTCTGTAATTTCTTGCCTCCTTTGGGCTTTGGGGTTGATTTGTTCTTATTTTTCTAGAAACTTGAGGTGCAGCATAAGTTTGATTATTTAGGCTCATTTTGTTTTCTTGATGTGAGAATTCACTGCTATACATTTCCTTCCTTAGGACTGCTTTAAGTGCATTCCACAGGTTCCCACAGTAAGTTGTATCTGCATTTTTATTTGATTTCTCCTTTAATTTCATCTGTGAGCCACTGATTGTTCAGCAGCGTGTTATTGAATTTCTATGCGTTTGTGGAGTTTCTGCGATTTTTTTTGTCAGTCATTTCAAGTTTCACTGAAGTATGTTTAGATAATATGCGTGGGGTAATTTCAATTCCTTATCATGTACTGAATCATATTATATGTGCTATTATGTTGTCTAATTTGGAGAATGGATCATGTACACTGAGAAGAATGTGTATTCTGATGTTGTTGGATGTGACATTCTATAATGACCTAGTAAGTCCATTTCTTACCAGGTTTGGTTTAATTCTGTTATTTATTTGATGATTTCTTTGCCTTGTTGGTCTATCTTTGTGACTATGGGGTGTTAATGTTCCCCATTACAATTGTGTCATTGCTTATTTGATTTTTCTTGTCTGTAAAAATTTGTCTTATATAGTTGGCAGCTCCTACTTTGGGTACATATATAATTATGATTATTATCACTTTCTCCTGCAGTTTTCCCCTAACAAGTATGTAGTGACCTTCTTTAGCTCTATTATTCATTATTGTTTTGAAGTTCTTATTGTTAGCAACCAGAATATCTATCATTCTTTTTTCTGGTTTCCTGTGGCATGTTTTTCATCTTTTGGCTTTCAGTCTAAAAATTTCCTTTTGAATTAAATGTGTTTCTTGCATGAAGCATATTGCTAGATTTTGTTTCTTAATCCACTCTGCCCATCTGCTGCTTCTGATTGGTAAATTGAGGCCATTAACATTGATGGTTATAACGGATATCTTTTGGCTCTTCTTTGTCATGTTATTTTCCTGCTGTAAGGTTCTGTACTTTTTTCCCTGTTTTTTTGCTTGCTCTGCTTGATGGTTCTTTTCCTTGAAGTTGTTGCCATTTTTGTCTCTTTCTAGAATAAGTTTCAGTACTCTTTGTAGTGTTGGTTTTTTTTGGTTATGAATTTCTTCAGTTATTCTTTGTCATCTAAGTATCTATTTTCCCTATAAATTTTGATAGTTTTTAAGGGCACATCAATCTGGTTTGGAAGTTGTTTTCTTTCAGGACCTAAAATGCTTCCCTCCCAGTTCTTCTTGATTTGATTGTTTCTCTTGAGAAATCTGCCTTGATTCTGATGGGCTTTCTATTACAGATGATTTTCTTTCCCCCTCTTTTCTAATAGCTTTTAATATTCTGTTCTTTTGCTGAATTTTTGGGATCTGGATTATTATGTTTTAGGGTGTGAATTTACTTTTATTATGGCTAATTGGAGTTCTATTTGCCTCAGCTACTATGCCAGATTCTTTTCACTTGCTTGAAAAACTTCTAGTACTTCTGCAAATAGTCTTTTTATGTCATTTGTGTTGATTCCTGCTGTTTCATTGACACCAGCAGTCTTATACTGTTCTTCTTTGCCTCATCTTGCAGCTATTGTATTATTAGTTTTTGGTTTCTTGTTATTTTTAGGAGATCACTAGCTTTATCATTGTGTTCAATGTCTGAAAGTCTATCATTAGTTTGCTTCATGCAGTTTTTGCGGCTTTCAGTGGAATTTTTAATTTCTTGGATATCTGTTTAAATCTGTTTCATGCATTTCAGTTCTTTCCTGTAGTGTTCATTTAATGTTTCCATCATTTTTATAATCCTTGATTTTTTTTGTCTGTGTCTTCTTTAGATGTGCTGAGAAATTCATTCATGATTGTCGTCACTATTTTTTTACCTGAAAGATTATTTCTGATATGATTTCTTCTATAGCCTTATGGAGCTGTTTCTTTTCTTCAGTTTCTATCATTTCAGAAACTTTAGGTGTATGTCTTCCAAATTCGTCTAGGTCCTTGCCTCTTTGACTTGTTCTGATTGGGCTGGAAGTCTGAGATTTTCATTTGTTCCTTCATTTTGACATTTTCAAAGCTCCCAAATTTCACGAGGGATCAGCACTGCTCCTCGGAGGATCAGGACCTGGCTCCCCAAGGCCCCTGAAGCTGTCAAGCCAGCATGGGTTCTGAAATGGTTGTGGATGTGAGCCAAAGCTCAGCTGAATTGGTAGGGCACATGAAGGCAAGGTCAGCATTGCTTTCATGATGGTGTAATGGTGAGGAAAGGGTCACTTATTAAACCTCTTCCCAGATTACAGCATGGGTGTGTAGCATTGGAGTTGGCATGTATGTTTAACCTTCTTTCACTTCCTAATATCAGTGCTATTAGCTGTATCTTTTGAGCAGAGTTTCTTCAGAAGTTTTGTATCAGTGATCCATTGTGAACTGGCAACTGTATAATCTGTCTTTTGCTGTTCTCTTTGGACAGAAAGCCAGGTCACTGATGTCTTCTGCTTGCATATGTTGAGGAGATTTTTTTGTTCACAAGAGTTGCTAAATTTTGGTCAAAGAAAATAATAAAGAAACTCTAATTAGAGATCTGTCTGTCTATAAGGCTATAGCCCTAATATGGCTATAGACTTATAGGAGAATTTTCCAGGGGTGCTACCCCACCTTCCTTTTCCAGCAAGATCTGAACTGTATTCATATCTCCATTCTCCACTTTCCTGCCATCTTCCTTAAGCGCCTCTGAATGGTAGTTTTCATAGTGAAGGTCCTGGGTCACTTCTTGTAGATCTTTCTTGTGGGTGATAAACATCATTATCAGCTTTGGAAAATCATTAACTTTGAAGTTCTCCACCTCCACAATACCCCACGGGTATAGACAACCTCTGACCTTCTTGCCTTTGGCTTCAATCAGCTAGCTGAATCCAACCACAGAGAATGGGATATTGGTCTTAGGAGCCTTGTTTGCTCTTTAAAGTCTGCCTCTTCACCTGATTTTGCTTTAGGTAAGTGATAGATTGTGATGTCATGTTCTTCAGTTTCAGCCAGAATCTTTCAGTTGCGTGTGGTCCTTAAGTGCAAGTGTTGGCTTTAGCAATGACAGGCATGATGTTTACCTTACTGTGTACTGCTTTTATAAATGCAACATGTAAAGGTTTCAGCCCATCTCCAAAGAGTGAAGTAGAAGCAGCAGTGCCACTGTTCTTAATGATGTGGCAACTGTTTAAGATACTGTCATCTTAGAAGTAGCATTCAAATGACTCATCAATGTAGGAGATGATGGTCTTAAAACAATCCCTGCAACTGATGGCATCTACATAGTCAGAGGTGTTCACTGCTGTCAGGCACAGCTTAACCCTGTGTTCTACAATCTCCATGGTTTAAGCCTTAGTTTGGACAGTTCTTCCAATATTCTCTGTGGCTTCAGCTATGATTCTTTCAGGATAGAGACCAGTCAGGGATAGGCTGTTTATTAGAGTCAGTTTTCCTAGATCTGAGTCACTAAATACCATCAGTATGAATTCAAAACTTTTTTCACTGATTTTCAGTGAACATGACTGGGAATGTTTGCAAATCCAACAAATGCAGCAGTTTCTGGATTTATAAACTGAGTTGGATTTTGCTTAGACATCTTTCATGTTACTTATTCTATCAGCCAACCCACCAGAAAGAGGAGCTGATAATCACCAGGAGAATTTTCCAGAGAAGAAAACCAAAACAGAATGAACCAACCTATATGTCGAAGCCGTTGAATTGGTTTACTCATGACATCTAAGATTACTCAGGGCTCTTCAGAAGAGCTGGTGATGTCTGTGGACAGGGAGGGGCACTGCAGGTTCCCCTGGGCCTCTTCAATCATTAGAGCAGGAAATGAGGGCTCTCGCTGTCCTAGGCTGTCTCTGGGGGTGGGCACACTCAAACCTCCCAAGCCATGAGTCAGGTGCATTAGCCTCCTCATCTAGAGCAGCACTCAGAGAAAGGCCTTGCACAATCTCATGCCCAGTGTCCAGTTCCTTTGCACTTGAAACAGGAGCTCTTTCTTTAGCTGTCTCTGGGTTGTTCTTTAGATGAAGGAGGTAAGTTTAAGCCATTACTAATGGCAACAGTTATACTTTTAGCCTTTTTATTTTGTCTCTCTGCATGGGTGGCTGTGGACTCGTCTAAAGATTTTGTAGCTTATGCAATATGTGGGGCTGACTGAGAGATGAAATGCCTCCTTAGTACCTTTATCTGCCTGGAAGATGGATCTATATTAGTATGCTACTAATATATAAAGGCTTCTGCTAGTTGGTCATGAAACAAAGTTGTATTTTCCTCTTTACCCTGTAAGACCACTCTGTCGTGATTAATAGAATTGTCAATGCACTTTTCATCCCTATGTTAAGAGCAGCTTACATACTAGACAACCTTTCTAGTCCATGCTGAAGGTTAGGGTCCCAGTTTTATTCTGGTACAAGAAAAATGGCTATTCCACAGTAGTTTCCTTTCCCTTTTGGTGTATGCTATTTATCTGGGTAGTTTCTAGCCTTTTGTAGGATTCTCCATCTTTCATCTGAGGCAGAGTGTGACCACGATGAGTTAGACATCTTGATATGATAAGTAAAAAGCAGAGCTCAAAATTTAGAACCTATCAGGAAACTTATTAGGGTCATCTGACAGTTGACTGAGGACTTAGGACTGCCTGAGGAAGTTATTAAGAGAGATGAAGAATGTTGGGTTCCTCTGGGGCACTGGGCTCTAATACATTTCTTTGATTACTTGGAAGGGATGGACTTGGTTTGTTGGTCTGAGTATTCTAAGAGGGAGGTTGAGGAGACCTCTTAATGTAGTTATTCTCTTTACACAGATCAGCAGGCCCAAGATCCCCTTGAAAGACAAATGGTTTTCTCAGAACAGGGTCATCCAGGGTATCTTTGTCTTCTTGGGCACATACTAAGCACAGTGTCATAAAATCCTGAACCAAAAAGCATTTCCCTCCACCTTTTATGGTCCAAGTGGAACATGAAACTGGAGAATAGTGTCATAGTCTGAGATACTATCTCATACCCATCTTTTGACACCTCCCAGTTCAGAATGAACCCAGATCATACTGCAATAGTAGGTAAGTTGTTTTAAATTGTCAGTGTCAAACTTGTTCCATTTTTCAAGGATGTGGCCAGGTGGTGAAATCAGTGGAATCTGTGTGGTGAAGAGATCCAAGAGGTTTGCCACGGGCTCAGCTTGGGACCTCTACAGAGGAGGAGACAACTAGGCCTTTCTTCCTTAAAATGATGTCACACATGTAAGGAGACCTGAGGTTTTTACAAACTTTTCTTGTGAGACCCTAACATAGACTAGGCAGATAGCTCTTTCTGAGAGATGCTGGTATCTTTAAGTGCACTCTACTCCAGTGGGGAATTTGTCTGCTTATTTGGACTCATCATCTCCTTAGGTACAAGGAAGCTAGATTATCTGTTGGTCTGCCTTGTCCAAACTCTCAAGAAGTAATCATAGAACTTTCCCAAACAAAGTTCTTTTAACCACTTTGCTGGAGCCCTCATAGCTCAACTTGTATTTATTCTAAGTCTCTTGATGACTTAGCTGGTATTTGAAGTCCTTTGATGACTCTACTTAACCAGAAGTGAAAACAAATGGGAAAGCATCTTATACATTTACTCTAATGGAAAAAGTACTCAACTGGGATGGCTCTGTTTTCATATACACACAACTACTTTAGGCTGGGCATGATGGTGCACTTCTGCCTATAATCCCAGAACTCCAGAGGCTGAGGCAGGAGGACCATAGTGTTTGAGACCAGAATGAGCTACCAAGTGAGCTTAAGCCCAGCCTGAACTGCACACAAAGCCCTGTCTCAAAAAGACAAAAACAAACAAAAACAAAACAACAACAACAACAAAGGTAAAACACAATTATTTTAGTTAGGTCTTCAGAATGCTAACTGATGTTCTGTTCAGGAATCAGGGACAGGTTTTAATTTATCTGTATTTAAACAGTAAGGTACAAAAGCCAGGTTGTGGTGTTTCAGGCAGGCTCTAGGAGCAGCAGAGGTGCTATGGCTGACATTAGCTCCAGGAATGAGAGATACAATGGGAAGTTGCCACTGAGCCTTTGGCTGTTGTGTTCTTCTACAGTAGTCCACACTTATGCTGTAGGGTATACTTTTTCTTTCTTAGTTTTCCTTGACCCAAATTCAATCTGCAGAACTCATTTCTTTTCCTATCTTTAGCAAACATTTAATATCATTATTGTTTATACGTGTCTTGAGCAATTCTTTGCTCAGGACAGGAAGAACCTAGAAACCATCTGCAGAAGGAGACTCCAGTCTTGCAAAACCTGGTAATGTATTTGGCAGTTGGTCTAGAGCAGGTAGGGCACTTCTAAGTGCAGTGTTTTTTTTTTGTTTTTGTTTTTTTTGTTTCTTTTCCTTCTAAATTTGTTAACTAAAGCCTGAATGGACTGGTTTAGGTATTTTCCTTCTTTTTCTCTCTTCCTTAAAAACACCCCAATCTTGTCCCTTTGCTCCCCAGGACAGATTTTCACCTGTCAGAGTGCTTAAATCCTTTTTGGTTATAGGAGAAGGCAGGAAAGTAATGGGGCTCAGGAGGCTTTCTCATGGTGCTAGGAACAGTTTCCTAGTGTACCTCACAACTGGGGGCAGAGAAACACATGGTTTTTGTTTTTCCCAGCCAATGAGAAGCCAACAAGTCATCCTCAAGGTTATCTCCTCTTTTCCTTCTTTTTTGTTTTCTTGTAGTGTATACGAACAGTAAAGAATTCCTAGAGAGCCTGTTATTTTTCAGGTTCCATGTGTTAACCTAGAACTTAACAGGCCCTTTTAGCATCATGTTGGCCTCCTGCTTCCTCCTACCCCAGTTTACCACTTTTGTGCACAAAACCTCCTCATCTGTGCTTTCCCTCTAGATGCCCTTTTATCCTGTTATGGTTACTGGTCCACTTTCTCAGGGCTGGTTCCATCCCAGTCTACCTCTCTGCTACGATTGGTAATTATTTTGGTTAGTCGTGTGAGTTTGTCACATGGATTAGCCATCTCAGTTCATCCTGTGTGTCTGCCACATGAATTTGGCTGCTTGGCAGCCATTTTAGTCATCCAAGTGGGTCACATGGTTCCACTGTGCTTGTTTGTCAATTTTTTCAGTTGGCCTTATGGTCACTAGGAAATATCAACCTGAAAACAAGAGCTAAACCTCCAATTTGAGGTAACATAGGGGTCTCATTCCCTCTTTTTTGAATCGAGTTAGATCTCTCCTTATTTCTTCTAACAGATAATTTAGAATTGTGAGCTTGATGGCCTGAGTAGAATAAAAGAGCAGTCAGTAGAACTCAGTTCAAATGCTTGTCTCCCAAAACTGAGCCACCCTTTTGCCTGTGACTTTCCTAAGGTTTTTACCTGAAGGTAAATGGTGTTTCTCAAGTGATAAGGGGCCCACTAGAGGGCTCCACCCTAATCTTTTAAAAGTGTACTGTGTCCCGAGTGGCTAAGACAGTCCTCCTAGGAATTTCTAGGGAGGACAATAGAGGTCTTTATCCTTCTCTCTAATGAATCAGTGGGCCAATGCATGATGGGGAAATGCTCTGAAAATCCCACCACCTCATTATTAGACTATATCCTTTCATTTCAATCCAAATGGTGAGAGATGGGTATAGAATGGCAGTCTAAATTACAGTAGTATTCTTCAGTTAGGTCTTTTTAGTAAAAGGCAAGGAAAGTGGCATGAAGTCCCTTATTTCAGGCTTTTCTGTCTCTTTATCTCTGGAAAGACCCAACGGCTATGGCATTTAAAGAGTCCTCCAAGCAAAAACAATATTTTTGATGATCTTGTCTTCAAATGCCTACTTGTATCTTAGGGAAATGTAGGTGCCTCCCACCAGTTTCCACCAGTGACTAGAACTCCAGAGATACCCAGTGTTTTCAAATAGGAACAAATTATTGGACATTCCCTTTTCTGTATTTAGCAACTGGGGTCTAGCTGAGAATGAAAAGGGAAGGACTGTGAGCAAAGACAAAAAATTATGGCTGTTGAAATTGGCATTGATGTAATTATACCCAAGTTTCCCAAGAGAAAACCCAGGGCCAGTTGAGCCCTGGACACATGGTTGTACTGAGCTACTGCCTGGGCAGACAGACAATGTGCCTAACTCAGGGACCTGGAAGGCTGAGTGTTCCCACTCTCAGAGAGGGACTAGGCCAACCTAACCTCTGATTTCATGGGCTGCCTGCAATGCCCCTACCCACAGACATCACCATTTCTTGTAGGGAAACATAGTGACCATGGATCGGGGAGCCACCTTAGTTACTAGTAGATACAGGGCCAGCTCATTCTGTTTTAACTGCCTTTTTTGGGACAATCTTCCTCTACTCCTATAGGCATAACCTGTGCTGAGAGAGCCCTAGTTGGAGCTTCTTTACTTCTGCTGTAACATGTTACTTTGTTTTGTTTTTTCATGTATGCAATTCAGTGGTCTTTGGTGTATTCACAAGGTTGTATAACTATCAACATTCACTCAGAATGTTTTCATCCCCAGAGGCAATAGTAGTCACTCCATGTCCCAGGAAAACCCATTGGTAGAGTGCCAACCACAACCTATCCTGAGACAGGAGATGTAGAAAGATCGCAGAGTACAACTTGGGCAGGATTTACGGTCAGCAAGACCAATGGAGTCCTGAGGGAAGCGCTCATATAATACCTGGGATAAACGTGACTATGGGCCAAAATGTACTGTTCTCTCACAAACATTGGGTACATCTGTGACACCTACGGCACTGAGGTCTGTCCTAAAGCCCCAGATACCATTCCTAATGGCTTTATTGATAGTGTGACCAGAATCTGTATAGGGAAACAGGAAAGGCCACTCATGAGATCATGGTGGGGACTGACATGTTACTTTGAAAATCAAGTATTTAACCATGAGTTTTTAATTGTCCTACACTCTCACTTTCTTAATAGGAAGAGGTTTACTAGAAAAATTGCAAGCAATTCTTCAATGCTGGTGAAGGGCCAAGCAGATTTTACACATTGGGAGTATGCCAAACCATGCTTCCTAAACTCCTCAAGTTATTGTGAAGATGTTTATACCTTAATCCTTCTTGATGTGTACATCAAGAAGTTAGCTACTCTTGTGAACACAGGGTTTCCAAGACCTATGCAGGCAGACATCAGTCACTGTCCTCCAAGATCCTGAGGTATTGCTCACCAATGGAAGTACAGTGTATCTCAGTTTATGTACTTGATTCTTCCTACATTCTGGTTGCAAACTGAGTTGGATAAGAACTGAATCAAATTCAATGGTCAGGATCAATAATAATTTTATGGGAAAATTTGATTTGGTTTTTATCTACTCTGTTTGAGTTCAGAATCATGGAGAGAATTGGGTTTGTAAATTGAGGTGCCACTGTAGCTTTGTTCAAGAAGGGCATCAAAAGGCAGGTAATCCAGCTGCTAGTCTGTAACAGGTCATCAAGGACAAAATCCTCATGCTAGGGCTCTAAGCTCAGAAAGCAGAGTTCTTAGCTCTTACTTGGGCATTGAAATTAGGAAAAGGGAAAAAGTTAAATATCTGTACAGATCCAAATATTCCCATGCAGCAATCTGAAAAGAAAGAAATCATGTATAAAACAGGAGCATGTAATTCTACAACTCTTAGAGGCTTTCTAAGCAGGTCCTTGTCATTCACTGCAAAGATCTCCAAAGTGATATATTAAAGTTTCCTTGGGAAATGAAAATAATAACAGAGAGGGAAGAGGGGCATCCCTGTAGCCCCACAAGTCCCTAATCTTATTTTTCAGTTCCTGGGGAACCATTCTGGTTCTTTTTTAAGGGATGCAATGGAAAACTATAAAAAATTCTTCATGGGAGATAATCGTTAGAATTTTCATAGGACTAGGAATAAAGCTATTCCTGAGAACCCCTGGAATAATTTAGGTATTTTTTAGAAAGCCAGACTCCAGTTCTGCTCCAGGTGCAGATAAGTAGTCACTAATGATCATAATTCACCACAGCTTAGATGGGCACCTGTACTGAGATTACTGCTTTAATTAGATTTACAATGCAGGCAATATTGCTAAGAGCTCTAGCTCTCAGACTTTCAATAATTTGTCTGACATCCTTCTTTGGCAAACTTTCTCTTAAAAGGAAGAACAGATATCCTACCTGCCTCTGGTATCTGGGCTCTTCATCCCCAAACTAATAATAAAGTTACATTCTTTTTTTCCATCTAAAAGACAGCTCAACAGTCACTAATTTATTGGGGAGGGGAATGTCAGGAATCAAACTCAGGACCTTATGCTTTTCAGGTAGGTGCTGCAACACTGAGCTAAATCCCTGCTTCTCCAGTCACTGTTTTTTCATTGTCTTCTGATGGGTTCCTCTTTTGAATCCAGTCAGTAAACCACAACACCCTAACATAGTATGGCCTACACCCCTTTTCAGCACGAAGTATCTATATGAAGATAAAAACTTCTACTTCCTCAGGTTCTCAAAAAGTGTTGGGAGTGGCTAAAGCTGGAAAGTGTGAATGTAGCACTAAGCCAGAGAACACTGGCACTCCTGGAAGCATGTAAACAAGACATTGCAGCTTGATAACTGATTGCTGGGTAGAGAGGATGAAATTGACAACTTCTGGAGGGTATAAATAAATGCTCTATCGTTCTTGGGCAGGTTCTTCTCCTCTGCTTAGGGGGATCTCCATGAGAACCATCTACTACCTCTTCTCTGTCTTTTACTCATTTTCAACATGATTCCTACCCAGAGTACACTGAGAGCCCAGCAAGTCCCTACGATAGAGCATTATGAGAATTTGTGTCTCAGTGAGAAATGAGGTGGGTTACTAAGGTGTGGGAAAGCTGGCTAGGAAGGGAGGTTAATGATAAAATCCCAGGACTCCTGGATGGAACAGTTTCCATAGCCCTATAAATGAATTCAATTAGTGTGCCATCTTCAATTCCTCTCATGGGAACTCAAGCAAGTTTTTGATAGGATGGCATGGAGCTGATGTCAGCCAGAGGAGTGGAAGGGACAGAAGGGAAGTCATCACTGAGTTCTCAGCCACAGCACTCTCTCATTCATTGGCTTACTCTCAACCTGGAGAGGATTTTACCTACTGGCCAAAAATTACTCTGCAGATCCTGGCTGTTTTCCTACCTTGAATAAAGGTAAAACTTTCCCACCTTTTTCACTTGTCTTGACCAGTAACTAGGATCCCTAAACTCAGAAACACTGGCACTCACTGTGTTCCCAAAGTTTTGTGCTTGCTTCTCTCTACTACCCTATTGTATGGATTCTATGTTAGTCAGATTTCTGCTGCTGTGACAAAATACTTGAGGTCAACATCATAAAGCAGGAAAGGTATATTTTTGGCTCACAGTTTCAAATGTCTCAGTTTCTAGTCAGCTGGCTTATGGTGAGACAGAAACATCATGGTAGAAATAGGCAGTGGACCTTATGTTAGGAGGGAGAGAGGAGAGATGAGAGAGGAAAGAAAAGGGAGAGGAATCTCCATACTGATTTCTGTAATGGTTGTACCTGTCTGCACCCACCCACAGTGGGATTCCTTTTTCCCCACAGCTTCCCCAGAATTTATTATTGACTGACATCTTGATGCTAGTCATTCTTTCTGGCATATGATTGCATCTCATTACAGGTCTAATTTGCATCTCTTTGAATGATCAATGATGTTGAATATTTTTTTCTTTCTTTTTTTGATTTCTTTTTTTATTTTTATTTTATTTATTTTTTTATTTTATTGAAGTACAAATATCAATGAGACAGTTTTAAGACACCTTAACAAGACAGATTCGATAAATTAATACATTGCAAACTGTTTACATAATGTTTTGGTATCAGACAAGGTGCATACATGATATTATACTTACAGACATTATTATAGCAGATGTCTCTTATCAGTAAATTAAGAGAGTGTAGCTGTTTACATATCTTATTTTTTATACCTGAATTATATCAAAGATTCCTTCATACATTAATTTGACATTTGTATAGTTTCATTTGTGAAGTGTATTTTCATCCCAGATGCCTGTTTTTGGATTGGGTCTTTGAAGTTTGGAGGCCTAAGTTTTTGAAAAAAATGTTGTAGCTAAATGGGTGCAGCTAAAGACTATATTGGTAAGTGAAGTAAGTTAGATCCACACGTGCAAACATCGTATTATCTCACTAGTGTGGGAACCCGAAAGAGTAATGAAAACCTAAAGGATACAACAGATATTGGGAAAGGGGAAGAAATTATTCCATGGGAAGAAAAAACTAGGATGATGAAAAGCACAAATGAAAGAAGGGAAAAAGATATATTTAAGTATAGATGGAGAATAGTTTGGATAACTGTATTGTCAGTTTCTGATGGTCTTTTGCTTTAATTTTTTTATCTGAATTTTTTCTTTCTTTTTTGAATTTCTTATAACTTCTTTGTTGTTGTTTTGTTTATTTTTAAACAAATCTGACATGTTTTTATATGGTAATCTGAACAATAATTTGAAGATAGCATCATGTAATATAGCAACCGTTGTTGAATTCCTATTACTTTGTTTAGTGAAATCTTGTATTGTTTCTAATGCTGTTTTTTTCTATCACTATTTTGTATTCTTTATAAAAAGAATAAAGGAGAAGAGAAGAGAACAGAAAAGAAAGAGAGAGAAGAGGAGGGGAAGGGGAGGGGAGAGAAAGGAAGAGGAGAGGAGAGGCAAGGAGAGAGGCATAGAATTGTAATATGCTGTTGGGCTTCTTGGCCTTTCCCTTCTCCTTGTTCCACCTGGGCACCCAGCCTATTGTTTTTGGGTGATGCCACTCAGGGGGTCCCCTATCATTTGCTGCACTATCTACCGTATTCCAGTTATCTTGGAAACTCTCCCACAGACACATCCAGAATGGTGCTTTACTAATTTCTCAGTCCAATAAGATTAGAAATCAATATCAACCACCACAAAAACCATTCCCCACACCATGCTGCCTGAGATGAAGGAGCATCAGTGAAGACAGTCCCTAGGCTACCAGGATTATGTGGTCTAGAGAGGGTCTAGAGAGCCTGTCCACATACACTGGCCTGCAGGAATGGGCCATTGAATTCTGCCCCGTAGCAGGTTTCAGACCTTTTTTTCTGTATTTGAGGGAAGGGTCTACAGAGTACTCAGGGTCTCACTACCTAGATCAGACTCGTAGTGATCTGCTGTTTGCAGCCTCCTGGGAGCTGGGATTACAGGCGCGCACTACCATGCTCCATGTCAATTGCTGTCTCAGCGTGTCCTGGGAGTGGGGCTGGCACCTCAGGCCTGGGGGACTGAACCCCTTCCCCTGTGACTGCTTGCAAGTGCTTTAACCAGCTGAACTATTTGGCTGGCCCAGCCCTAATCAGATTGATGTGACTGCTATTGGGTTGTAAGTCTAAAGCCTGGCCTTAATTAATTTTCCCTTCCCCAAGTGGCAGGTGCCTCTCTCCATGCTTCATTGCTTAGATTGAGGCAGGCTAATAGAGAGAAACTCTTCTTTCTACCCTTCCCAGTTCACTTTTCTTATTATTATGCTAATGTGTGGCACCACAATCTCTTACCTATTTCTATTTGTTCTTATGAAAATAGTTTTGTTCATGACTAGCTCTTCAGATTGACATCCTTTGCAGAGCTGATCACTGGTGGGTATTACTCCACTGTCATTTTCCCCAACTCTCCCATTTCTTTTGGGAATACCTTAAGTAGGAAATTGATCCTATGTGTGAAGGCAGGACAAGGCCACATTGTCTAAAGCAGTCAAGCTACCTCAGTCTTAAGAAAAGCATCCTGCCTAGTCAATTTCAGCTATTAGTCACTAGACAACATTGGGTCTTCTGATACTAACTTTGCAAAGGTATAAGTAAACACCCTTACTGTTGTTCTTGGGGTCTTTTGCCAATCAGGCAACAGGCCATCACCTGACCCAGCTCTTGTCTTCTTGTCTATCTTTCCCTCATTCCTGCTGCTGTTTCTCCCTGGGGTATCCAAGACACCTAGGGGTCCCCACATACTTCCTAGCTGATTTCTATCATAATGTTGACACCAGTACAACACTGAATAGTCATGGAGAGAGAGGGGCCCACTGTACTGCCATGGTAGTGTTATGGCCACTCAGTTAATCTGCTTAGGTTCCTTTGCTCAAAAGACATTATTTACTTTGGAAAAAAATAAATAGGATTTGGTAGAAAAGATAAAGGAAGTTAGAGGAGCCCATTCACCTAAAATTACTATTTTTCCATGTCCAGGTACGTAAGGCTCCTTTATAGCAAGAAAAAGTGTGGGGAGGGAGCCCATGAAGCCTAGACCCAGACCTTCCCTCCCTGGACAGATTTCCAGGCTCCACTTCAGAGAGTCCAAGTAGCTTCTCTCAGCAGAGAAGGAACAGATGTTGCTGAGGCTGGAGTACTTTGGAGAAGGAAATGCAATTTTAGCAAAGTCAACTAGAGACTCACAGACATCTTCCACTGGATGTTTCCCAGATTTCAAGTTAAATTACAGGGTTCCTTGTTATGGCTTGCATCTAAGTAGAGTTTTAGACTGAAGACTTTAAGAGAGCTAGACTTCTCCTGTCTCTCCATTAAGAAAGACTGCCAGACCCAAAATGAGCAATACAGATATTGGCTTTGTCTATATTTCTTCCGCTTTTCCTGTGGTGCCATCCCAGCCAAATGAGTTGAGGTAGAAAGTCATGTTTTCCTGCACTGCCTCAGGCAACTACATCAGGTTGTTATCTGTGGGAGATGTGTATGTGTTGCGTGTGTGTTTTCTTATCCTGTTATGCATCTGCTTAAATCTTGTCCTATCAAAAATGAAATATGTTTTGTACAAACAGGATTCTTGCAATATGACTAAGCTGGCATGACCTCCTATGAGCTGCCAAGTAGAGATTTACCTCGGAGAAGTTATTTGGCCTGGAGGTAGTCATGTTACTGTTTTATCTGCTCACACTGTAAAGCAAACAGAGCACGGGGAACTGCACATTAAAAGAATAAAAGATGTCATTGACATCCAAGCAGGACAACTGCTTGGATGTGGCAATATGAGTCACTCCAACAGCCATATGAGCTAGATAATTTCATCATGATTGCTTAAAACACACCTGCAGAAAAGGGGTACTTTTATTTAGACTTACCAAAGAAAAATTTAAAGAATGATTCTCAGGATGATACAACCTTACCTAGCAGCACAACGAATTCACCAGTAAATGACAGCATATGGAAGCTTGTCTTTGTTGATCTATTTTTTTTTTGTGTGTGTGTGTGTGTGTTTCACATCATCTTTTATGCTTTCTCTCACAAACTTTGTTTATAGTAATCCAGATTGGGATTAAGATCTTAACTAGATGCCAATTTGTTAAGTATGTTTAACAACCAGGCCATAATAGATGAGGAAATAACACTGATTTATTAAATTTCCCATAGAATATGAAGAAATATTGAAACTTATATTCATAGAGTTCTGCCCTGGGAGAACTTTATATGTAGCTGGAAGGAGAACTTGAATACTGTACTCTGCTTTACACTGTAGCAATGTGCTATTGCACATACCAACTTACTTTTGCACTACGGTCATGGAATGTGCAGGGTTTATTTTGTTAAGTGGGAACAAAGTGGAATTGCTAGAGATAAGAGAAATTTCATATCTCAGTAGTGATGCTTTACTACCTGTTCTCCATGAGACTTTTAGTATCACCTTCCAATAAATATTAGACAAAAGCTTCATCATATCAGTATTTCTATCTATGAAAATAATACATAGGATTCAATGGAAATATAGAGAAGGGATATGAATTGGAAGCTCACTAAGCAGAAACACAGCAGCAAGTATTGACATACAATCACACTGATCATTAGAGAAATGTGAAACAGAATCAGCGAGATACTGTGTTATTTATTAGGAGACAAAGCATTAAAATACATGGAGGTTCATTATGCTTCCTCCATAATTTTGGATTTCTTTTCCTGAAACACTTTCACATGGATGAATTAAAAAAATATTGATCTGAAGGGGTATCTCAGTCCATTTCTGGGTTAACCAGAAAGGTCCCATTTGTCCTGGGACCTTTCATTAATGTCATATTATCAGTTTTCTTGTGTGCATCCACTTTTATTTTTTCAGCAAGCACGTGTGTATAGTACATAATGACCATATTCATCATTCAGAATTGGCACATGTAGCTAACAACATCCTACTTCTTTTTTCAACACTTGCCTCTTCCTCCATCTCTTGATCCTCTTTCTATTTGAAAAAGAATTGCTTTTCTTTATCTTATTATCTTTTATTTTGCTCTTTATTAATTTTGAGTTTCTTATATTGGAGAAACCATGTGATATGTAAGGTTGTATATCTGATGTACGTCAATATTACATCTTAAGGTGTACCTATTTTCTTGCAAATGACTCAGTTACCCTTTTTATGGCAGAGTAGTGCCCCAGGGAATATAGATAGCACATTTATTTATCCATTCACATGTTTATGGACATATAACCCTCTGTCAAGATTTAGTTATTGTTCTCTTTTCTCTTGATGCTGAGACAAAATATCTGATGCCCGAATTTAAGGTAGGAAAGCTTTATTTAGCTTACTCTTTGTAGAAATTTCAGTCCGTAATTGGTTGCTTCAAAGCAGAGTGGCACATGGCTATGGGAAAATCACTCATAGAGGCCAAAGCCATCAAAAGCAGTGAGAGAAAGACAAGACTCTTTCTGTCCCTTGTATTGTATGTAGGCTACCTGCCCTAGGGTGGTTGTAGTACTCACACCCTTAGTCCTAACCTGAACTAAACCAAACCAATCAGTTTACTGATTTATTAATGACATGCCGTTAATCTCAGCAACACATATTCTACTTTCTGCCACCCCTGAAGAATCTCTATGACTGCATAAGACTGGTTGACATTTATAACCATTATTAAGAGTTATGTTGTATCAATGTAGACACATATATATTACTATAATATCATGCTTGCAGAAAGGTATCTAGAAGGGGGAATAGTTGAATTGAATAAAATCTGTAGTTTTAATTTTATGAGGAATATCTGTACTGATTTCCATAATGGCTGTATTGTACATTCCTATGAATAATGTAGAAGAGTTCCTTTTCTTCCCTGCAAACTCACCTATATTTTTGTCATTGGATCTTTTGATGATGGCTATTTTTTTCTGGAATAAGATTGAATCTCAGGTTTGTTTAAATTTGCATTTCTGTAATGGCCAGAGATGTTGAATATTTTTTCATAAATTTATTGGCTAGTTGTATTTTTTTTCTGTCAATTGCTTATTCATTTCAATGGCCTATTCGTATTGGCTGTTGGAAGTCTTTATTTTGAGGGTCTTTAATATTTTGAGTATTCCACATAATCTAGATATTAATCCTGTGTCCAATGAATAGCTAGAGAAAAAATGTTCTCATTCTGTAGGTGGTCTTTGTACTCCATTGCTTCTTTTGCTGGGCAGACACTTTTAAATTTGATGTGACTATATTTCTTTTTTCTTTTTTCTTTTTTTTTTTTTTGGCAGAACCAGGGATTGAACTCAGGCCATTGCACTTGCGAGGGAAGCACTTATTCCACTGAGCCATCTCCCCAGCCCTTGTCTTTCTTTCTTTCCTTCCTTTCTTTCTTGCTTCCTTCCTTCCTTCCTTCCTTCTTTCCTTCCTTCTTTCCTTCCTTCCTTCCTTCCTTCCTTCCTTCCTTCCTTCCTTCCTTCCTTCCTTCCTTCCTTTTCTTCTGCGGAGCAGGGGGTTCAATTTAGGCCCTTGTGCTTGCCAGGCAAGCACTTATTCTACTGAGCCATCTCACTGGCTCCATTTATTGTTTCTTGATGTTAATTGTATAATTGGGATTTTGTTCAGAAAGTCATTTTGTACATGTATGTCTTTGTCAATGTTACCTATTTTATCTTCCAGTACATTAAATGTTGTTTTAACATTTAGATATTTGATCCATTTTAACTTGAGTTTAGTAAATAGTGAGAGATATGGATCTGGATTCAATCTTCTACATATGGATAGCTACACATAGAAAGGCTATCTTTCCTTCAACATGTGGTGACAGACCTGGGACTTTCCTGTTGATTTATTTATTTATTTATATTTTGTTTTCTTGGTTTTTTAGGCACAGTCTTGTTATATAGTTCAGGCCAGTCCTGAACTCACTATGTAGCCCAGGTTGGACTTGATCTTGCAACAATCCTCCTGACTCAGCCTCCCGAGTGATGGGATTGCAAGGGTATGCTACCTTGCCTGGCCCTATAAGTTCCTTTCTCGAATCCCAGGTCTGTCTGTGTCTGTCTGTCTCTGTCTGTCCATTTGTCTGTCCGTCCATCTGTCAATCCCTCCCTCCCTCCCTTTTTCCCTTTGCCAAGTTGTTTTTTCCAGGTCTCTAGATTCTGAGTCCTATAGACTGAATTTTTTTTGTGCTGATTATTACTATGCCATTTAGATTCTCCCATTCTCATTAAGAGTTTTCATGCACAAAACCACTAAATATCTTCACTAAAATTCTCTTTAGGCACTGGATTTAGGTTCCCTTTTATAAGGATCTGGGGGACTCATAGATGAAGGATTGGTGGTAAAAATGGAAACAAGTTTTAAAAAGACTTCACTTTTTCTGTGAAGCTTAAGAAAACTTAATGATTTAGTGCTATCTTATATATCTTCATAATTCTTATTGATGAAGTCAGAACTGTTAAGTAATGTGTTTTGGACTTTGGAGCAAAGCTAAATGAAAATATATTAAAGATCAAGATAAGAAGTTTTCATTATTACAATGCTATATGTTCATAAAATCATGTCATTTTTCCTTTGATGTACACAGGGAGATTATATTTGTAGGCCTTTCTGCTATTGCTTGTGAGTGTAAGAATAAGCCTGCATCTTGCTAAAGTGCAGTGGATGTAAGTGACTTTTTCTACTTCCAGACATGCCTATGAGACATCTGTGGGACCTCTCTTTCCATCTTTAACTGTCCATATTTCTGGAAATGGAGGACAATGGGACTGTAGAACAACTTCTTGGAAGAAGTATGGGTCTCTGAGTTACTACCTGGAGTAGAGGCAACCAGGAAAGCTTGACAACTGGGATTATCCACACTGGAATTGTGTCATATGCAAGAAACATATCTTTACAGTATTAAGACAGTGAGATTTTAGAATTACATAAAATTAGTTTGTTTTGTCCTATCTAGTAATTTCTTATAGAAGAATGTATTTCCTTAGATGTACCCAGAATTTCTTCAAATATACCAGAGTTATCATTGTATTTAGAATTATTGAACTATTAGCTATACAGTGAAAATAAAAGATTTCAAAGTTAGTGTGAGGAACACTGCCTGCTTTGTGAACTGTACATCTCTGAGAGTTTGGTGGTAGTATGGATTTTCTAGTTCCATTAACATGCTCAGGATGAAATAATTCCTGGCAGAATAGAAGGATCTTAGCTTACTTTTTCTAACAGTGGAAGCTCACTCAAACACATTTCTGATAAATATGACTCTTAAAATATTTTAGCAGTATTCAGTTGGGTTTATACTTGCAAGTGAAAACTCAAGTTTTAGTGTAGTCAATTTTGAGGGACAGATTTGATCAGATCATTACAGAATTTAGACAGTAAAAAGGGAGAACAAACTTTTTGTATTTAGTACAGGGCCTACAGGGTCTCACTAAGTAGATCTGGCTCCTAGTGATCCTCCTGTTTTCAGCCTCCCAAGCACTGGGATTATAGGTGCGCACCAACCAGTCTCAATTGCAGTCTCAGTGTACCCTGGGGTGGGTCTAGCTTAGCAGGCAGGGGATGGAACCCTGGCTGTTGCTCTTTGCCTGAGCAGGCACTTTAGCCCACTGAGCTATCTATCTCCTAATTTCCTTTGTAGTATTTATTACTACTGGATACCCTTATTTTTTGTCTTAAGAAACTCATAACCAAGACTGGGCATGGTGGCACATGCCTGTAGTCCCAATACTTGGGAGGCTGAAAACAGGAGGATCTCTATGAGTCTGATCTATGTAGTTGGAGTGAATACCCCATGGACTCTGTACCAAATACATTTAAAAATAAGAAACTCATAACCAATTCAGTAATGTTAAATATATTTATATTCATATTCATTTTGCAAAATTGAAACTAAACTCATAAACAATAATTCTCCTTTCTATTTTTGGCAACCACCTTTCAACTTCCTATTTCAATGATTTTTGATCAAACTAGATAATTTATATAAGTGAAATCAGATAGTATTTGTTTTTCGTGACTTGATTATTTGACTTAGCATAATGTCAGCATGTGACAGGATTTCCTTCTTTTTGTGAGATTTGCATAATTTCCAGTGGATGTGTATATCACATCTTCTTTATCATTCATCTGTTAATAGATAATTGGCTTTCTTCTCTCAGCTATTGTTAATGATGCTGTAGTGCATAGCTCTCTTAGTGATTCTGTTGTGATTTCCTTTGGATGTATTTTCAGAGGTGGTATTTACCTCACTTCTAGTATTATCATCCGCCCCCACAACACACATATTATTAAAACATGATCCTCAACAGGGTAGAGGTCCTTTTCTGTGTATAATCATTTTACCGGTTTTTGGCACAAACACTCAAAATGTATCTATTGAACAACCAAATAAGTATTTTCTATTTATTTAATGCTTTTCATGCCTACTAGAATTCAAGTTCTGTAGGGCAGCATTTCATGCCATTTGTTTTGTATTGACCTCAATATATACAATCATTCCTGGCTTCGATGAGGCTCTCAATAAATATTTTTAAAACCAATAAATTAATTCCCTCATGTGGGTAGATAACAAAGAAACAAACTCTCAGAAGACGTGTAAGAATTTCATTTTCACTAGTAATAAAATTATACCACACATGGCACTGTTTTGCTGATTGAAATAAGTACATTTTAAAATTTGCTTTTTAAACTTTAAAATTATGAGAATAATACAGTGAACATCAGTATACCCTTCACCTGAATTTGTCTTCATTATAATTTTTCCAGATTATCCTTTTCTTTTTGTGTTTTTACTTTACTGCAGAATTTGAGTTCTAGAAGTCATGTGTCTTCACTCGCAACTACATTAGTTTGTATCTAATCAGAGAAAGGTGGGGCTGGGGAGATGGCTCAGTGGAATAAGTGCTTCTCTGGCAAGCGCAAGCACAAGGGCCTGAGTTCAATCCCTGGTTCCACCAAAAAAAAAAAAAAAAAAAAAAAAAAAAAAAAAAAAAAAAAAAAAAAAAAAAAAAAAAAAAAAAAAAAAAGAAAGAAACAGGCCATTTTCCTATATAATCACTATTCAAAACCATACTCCAATAATTTACATTAATGTAATTCTACTATATAACATAAGGTCCAAATTCCAACTTACCTAATTGATCTTTATTGGTTGTCTTTTTTCAAATTTAATGTCTGGACTGGAGAGATGGCTCAGTGGAATAAGCACTTCCCTGGCAAGTGCAAGGGCCTGAGTTCAATCCCCAGTTCCACCAAAAAATAAACAAACAAACAAACAAAAAATTAAGATCTAATCAGGAATCATGAATTGCATTCACTTGTGTTTAGTCTCCTAAATGTTTCTCATTTTCATTTTTTCTCTTGTATGATAAGGATTTTTTTTTTTTTTTGGTACTGGGGCTTGAATTCAGGGCCTTGCAATTCCAGGCAGATGCTTCTCCTGCTGCACTGTCTCCCCTGCCCAAGAAAGATATTTTTAAAGTACAGGCTTTCCTGCAGCATCTTAGTTTTGAACAATATCTCAAGAATTGTCTGATGAATCTTCATTCTTATTATTATCTTTAATGTATTTGGTACAGGGTCTCACTATGCAGCTCAGACTCATAGTGATCCTCCTGTTTATGCCTCCTCAGTGTTCCTGGGGTTCCAGGGCTGGCACAGCTCATGGTGCTGGGGATCGAACCCCAGTCCGTGCATCTTTATCCTTATTTTCATTTTAATCACTTTTGTAGGAGTATTACACAATTGATATTGTACACTCAGTGCATCCTATTTGGGACAGAAAATGTCAGTTTGTCCCATATTTTAAAAAGTAAAATGAACTCCAGCCTTAAAAAGAGTGAAATTTATAAATCATCCTCTATTGCTGTGCGCAACACTCACCGGCTATGTCTATAGATTCGATTGAAAATAAAACTTACATAAAGTTTAGAGATTATTGCTAGTAAATAGGTATTTTCTTTTGGCAGAAATAAGGTCAGCTATTTTGCCTTCATCTCTGGTGGTAGAGAACCTGAAAAGTTTGCAGTGCAAACATGGCGGATAGTAGGTAAAAGAAAGTAAATTTGAGATTGGAGCACTGTAGCAGTTTCTGTCGTTATTGTTCTTCAACAAGTTACTTGGATATTAGGCACCTTGTTTTAGCTGCAAAGGGATTGAAAAATCATATTTGATGTTCACCTTATCTCTTTCACAAAGGTATGGGTTCTCTGGACCAAGCAGAGACTTTTAAAAGGGTGCCAATTTTATAATTTAAATGGTACATTCCCAGAGAGCCAACACTCTAGTATTACACAGACCATTTTCATAATTAGCTTAACAGCATTCCCTGGAAGCTACAATTTCACTATATTATACATTTACTAACAAGAAAACAACAGATGAGGTTAGGATAAGCACATCCTCAAGAGCAAATAAAACACTTATCTTCAGAATCTGCCCTGCAATTAAGAATCTATCATCTTACGTACAATCTATAATTAAAGTGAAGTCCCTCTTTATTAAGAAAAATTAACTGGTCTTTTATAAGGGTGGTTCATCAGATGAATGGATCAAAACCTATTAGAGCAGATAGTTGCACAGTCCCAGGTGTTAAGGTGTTGGGAAAACAGCATTGCTGTTATCACACTAGTATCAGTGTAGAAAACAGACATCAAGTACTGTAAGTGAACAGAATGAAGCATATTTTAGCCATACCTCTCTAGAGCTTAGGTCTACATCTCTTTAGAGGATGCAAATAACTCTTATAGTTTTATTTCCTCATTGTGTCCACTCAAAGTTGGTTATTGACAGAGGATTCTCCACTGAAAGTTGTTCTCTCATCTTATATTCCAATGGTCTTGAAAGGGACAGGTATCCTTCTGGTTATCCTAGATCTTGGTTATTTTATCTCTGTGAAGCTTAGGTCTAGATGGAACCTTGCAAGTTCCTTGCAATGACTTGATATTCTTCTCATCTTATGAGTTGAGGGACGTGATTGGATTATGGGGGATTATCACGGACTTGCTCTTAAGAGGAAGGTCTGGTCAGAAGAGCCAGGTCATGAAGATCATGGCCTCAAAGGGTTTTCCTCCCTCCCTAGTCAAGTTATTCTCTCTCCACTTCCTAGATGTAAAGCCCCTCTGCCATGCTGCCCTGACTTGGAGCCAGCAACTATGAACTGAAGTTGTTCTCTCATCTTATATTCCAATGGTCTTGAAAGGGACAGGTATCCTGGTTATCCTAGATCTTGGTTATTTTATCTCTGTGAAGCTTAAGTCTAGATGGAACCTTGCAAGTTCCCTGCAATGACTTGATATTCTTCTCTTTGTTGATTCAAAATCTTAGGACCAAGGTAACACATCCACCAACTTTTGTGATTAAACTTTCAAAAGATATGTGGATTATTGCACGGCCAGTTTCATGGGTGTTTTCAACAAACTAAGAATCATTGCTTTTCTTATTCTCAACTTTTCTGAGTTATTTCATTCACCCTCACATTTTTAAGAGGTAAAAATAGTTTCAAGTTGCCTATCCAAACACTCACCAAATCAAAGGCTCCAACCCTTTGCTTTCTGCAGAAGCTCAGACTTTCGCAATCAGTAGGCTTCTGGGCATTGGTGCTGGGTAAGAAACAAATGTATTATTGGAAACTTCAAAGGATATCTAAACGACAAATTCCTGGACCTCTGTTGTGTTCTCAGTAGATTACTTTCAAATAACATCTCATTAATAGTTCAAAAGCATTATATGGTGGATATTTTATAGTCATTCACCATTCTTTCATAAATGAAGTATTTCTTAGTCACTTTCTTCGTTCCTGGGATGGAATGCCCAGCAAATTAAGAAGGAAAGGTTCATTTTGGCTCACAGTTTATGGAGTAAATTTCAGTTCATAGTTGCTGGCTCCAAGTCAGGGCAGCATGGCAGAGGGGCTTTACATCTAGGAAGTGGAGAGAGAATAACTTGACTAGGGAGGGAGGAAAACCCTTTGAGGCCATGATCTTCATGACCTGGCTCTTCTGATCAGACCTTCCTCTTAAGAGCAAGTCCGTGATAATCCCCCATAATCCAATCACGTCCCTCAAACATTACCTGTAAGCACACAAGGCTCTGGGAAAGCATCTACAATATAAACCACAACAGCATATGAGAGTTTAATGAGCCCCACAGCTAAAACTTTTGGGACGATATCCTAGGACTGATCCCTAAAGTACTTCCTCAGCTGATGTAGTCTTGATTCTTTAATAACACATGATTAATGAAAGATCAACCAGACCCTGTCTTACAATGGCTTTACCTTTGTCTCAGGGAAATCTTTTATATATAAAGCATTTTTAGAGTACTAGAAAGAACAAAGGACTAAGACTTCAGAATTCTTAATAGGTGGCATGACGGTGTTATGCCTGTTTGCTAATTATAGACTTTCCAAAGTCAGCCAGCACAGATTGTATTTACCACAGAAGACTAAATAATGTTCTACAGTGTCACCTTGTCATTTTCCCATCAACATATGGCAGCTTGGTTTGTTATCTTCTTGAGTCTGAGAAGTCCCTATGGATATGGTGATAATGCAGTGAGGCAGAAAATATTGTATGCCAGTTCTGGGCCTTACCTGCTTGACAGTTTCTACCAGCTGCCATTCTGTAGGAAGCCTAGGCCACTGGGAAAGAGATCCATAGGTGTCCTAGCTGAGTCCACAGACAAAGCAAACACCAAACTGCAGCTATGTGAGTGGCCATCTTGGAAGATTAGTCCACTGTATCCCCAGAGTCCCAGCAGATGCGACTCTAGGAAAAACCCCAAGAAAGAGCCTAGCTTAGATCAGTCCCTCCTCAGAACCACAGGCAAGAATATTAAAACTACTTTATAATCCTTGAACTCTAGAGTGAGTCTTGTTATGAGAATTGATAGTCAGGACACTGACTATCCCCCTGGCATAATTTGGTCTAAGACTTGTTTTTCTCATTTCCTGCTGTTAATTATAAGGAGGCTTTGTCTTAATATTGATTACCTCTAAATATCATTGCCTGTTGGAATAAAATAAAAACTAAGCCCAGTATATAACTAAACTGATGAGTAGATAAGGTATTCCAGTGCTAACACGGAATTTCAAAATACAGAATGTAGACATTAGGACTACGCAGTGTTCTCTGTGTAGTAGCAGAATTGCGATTTCACATTTTACCATAAGTTACTGGGTACAGACACTACCAAGAATGCAAAAGTCAGCAAAACCCACATGCTCATAATTCTTTTGTCTCAGTGGAGAGCTTGTCCATAAACATGGCTGAAATATTCCATTTGCCACATATGCACTTAAGATACAAGGGAAACAATGAGGGACTACATTAGCCATTGCATTCTTATCTTCATGTTGCTTGTTAAAGTGTCAGAAGAAACCTAAAGAAAAACAACCTTGAATGAGTCCAATCCAATATTCTTATCCATCTTTAAACCTGGGCCAGGTGGCCGACGCCATACATGCACCTGAACACTCCACAGGCACCTCAAATGTGTTGCGTCCAAGCTGAGATGATGGTATTTCCTCCTAAACCTACTGTTAGTACTAACTTCTGTGTCTCAGTGGGTATTAATCTCATCCACCTGTTCATTAGATTGCTCTTTCTTCCCCATTCACCACATGAAAACAATCCTAGAGGCTCTCTAATAATACTTGCTGAATATTTTTAGGCATCTTTCTCAGTGCACTTTAAGATTCTATTCTTATTCTATCAGCATCGCCTAGATCTCCTGGTATGTCTTCCACCTCCAGTTAGCTAGCAGTGGCTGTATATGCTGTTTATACTGCAGATCTGCGTTTGCCTTTCCTTACCTCCAACTGCTGTCCTGAGGCAGCGCAGGGACCTCCCTGCCCCTCTCCCATCACTTTGCCTACCACTGCTGTAGTGCACATGCTCACAGTCCTGGAATCTGCACCCCATCCATTACTCACCATGCTCTTTCTTGCCTCAGGGCCTTCACTCACACTGTTCCCTTTGTTTGATAGCCTTCCCCACCTTGTATGTTCTCAGTTGGACTAGTTTCTACTGATTCTCTAAAATATTATAGCTTTGAAAAGTCCTGGTGTCTAGGCAACACCTCAGGCCAAATGACAACAGGATGTATGCAAGTAGCTTCCAGAACTCTTTGTTTTAAAGTTCCCACAGTGACTTCCATGCAGAATCCTGTTTTAGAGTCAGATCACTCCTCGGCTCTCCAAGGATGCCTTGCCTGATCTGACACTCCTGTTCTCCACAAATTGAAATGCTCTTTTATGGTCTCATAATGTTCTGGAACATCTCTATTATTGCAAATTCCACAGTGCATCCTAATGAGCTGTTTACAAGTCTGTCCCCTGGAGGATATGAGCTCCTTTAGGGTAGGAACTATAGTTTCACTGTGGCTTATATTATCAGTATGTGGCTTAGGAGCTACGAGGTACTAACCACTGAATCACCCTTTCTGTAAGAAAGAAAGAATGAATAAGAGGAAAAACTAAGCTTATTCTAGTGAACATTTTCACAGTATCCATACAAAGCTAATGCAAGTGTCATCCTGTTTCATTCTAGCAATATTGTTTGGAAGACCCAAAGCATATAGGCAAACAGACCACAGGACTTAGGTACATAAGGTTTGTTTTATGATTTTGGAATGAAGATAATAACATGCTTGTGGAAATATTGTGAGCAGCACCTTTTCAAATGGTAACAGACCCCATAACATGACAGATGCACTCAATAACCCTGGGGTTTTTTTTTTTTTTTTTTTTGACCTCTTTGAAATACATTGACAGGAAAAGTACCAGTGAATTGTTCTAGATAGAGAATAAACATCTACTTTTGAGAACTGAAAATTTTGTATGGAGGACAATGATAATTTAAGATAGAATATTGTGTGCAATATTAATGCTCAACAAATATATAATCATGGAAAACCACACATAGGCTCCAATAAAGTTAGTCATTCCATCAAGGAGGCAAGAGCTAGGATTTCAACCATGTTTTTCTGGCTCTAACCCATTCTATCTGCCTAATAGGTGAAATAAAACATATGTGTTGGTGGTAAATGTTAGGCTGACATGTGTTGTATAGAAATAGACCATGAGAGTAAATAAAATACAAACTTTTACTTCTTATTGTGGTATAAAAACAGACACCATGGGGAAAATAATACATGATAATGAGAATTTTTCTTATTGTTTGGAGTTCAGTAACTCTACCATATTTTTTTCTTGGAGTGGTTTTATTTTTAAATGTATTTGGATTTATGAAGGAATTATATGGGAGACCAGAATATACCACTTCCAAATAAAGAGGATTGTTGAACTGAAGGAAAAAAGAAAAGAAATATATACTGCTCCTTGTTGATGATGTTCTATTAGATGGAGTTTGAAGCCACTGCTTTGAGAATTACTTATTTTCAGGCTTTCTTCCTTGTATGTGTGAAATATACATGTTAATAAACTTCTGGGTTTCTTTTCTCTTTTAATCTACTTTCTTAACAGTGGTCCCTTCCAGCTATAAACAAATGGGGATTATTATCTCACCCCCTGAACTTACAAAGATATACAGAGCATTCCTGTATATCCTTCACTCAGTTGTGCCTCATTAACAATTTTTTCCATATTTCATATTCTTGGCACAATCATCAAAATAGGGAAATTAAAGTAGATCACAGCACTATTTTGCAAACCACAGGTTTAGTTCAGATTTCCCCTTTTTCTCTACTGTTTTATTTTATTTTAGTTTTTCATGACAGACTTTGCCCAGGATTAGCTGGTAGAGGAAGATATTCCAAGAAAGGGGAAGAAGTATCTGACCAACAAAGGTGAGCACAGTCCAGGTATCTGGAAGGCGATATTCAATTAATCCAAATTACTCTTCTAAGAAGTGGAGAATTCCCCATGCTGTTTTCGTTTTTGCCTGTCAGTCCTGGCAGGCTGAACAGCAAGGGAGAAGCAAAGGAGGAAAGAACTCATCGGCGTTCTTGCTGCTCTGCTGCATTTTCCTGCTGCCCCAGCAGTTATGGGCAATGAGGCTGTGGGCATCTCAGTGCAAGTGCATTCTCAGTGACTTTCCTACTTGGGTCGGGCAGTTCTGGCCTCAGAGCAAAACCTCACAAGCCAGAGGGAAACATTCTAGTCTGCGTTGTGTTTTTCCAAACGACGTTTTCATTTTGCAAAGTGTTTTTAAAAATCCTGTTATTCTAAGTTGGGTAGAAATGTTCTAGACAGACAGGGCTAGGCCCTTGAAGGAGTCAGCACAGAAGATGACAATGCATCACAACTGCCTGAAGGCATATCTGAAGAGGATCAAAATCACAATGGCCAGATATACCCTCTTTCCCAAGGGTTAAGTGGAAGTTTGAGATTATTGGTACCTTTCCTTTGAGATTTTCTGTAAAAAGTAAACCACATTAGGGGTGGGGTGGGCCATCCTCCCTCAGGATCTAAGGCTAAGTGTAAGACAAGATGAAAACAAAGTTAATGATGTCATCCATGTACATGTGCTATGGGACCTGCTTCCGATTGGATCAATGTTACTTAAGTGACTGTACTTGTAATCTTATTGGTGTATCATAATTTTATCTCATTTGTACCCACCTTTTGATCTTGCTCTACAAAACTTCCTTTGAGAAGTGGGCTTGTTGGCACCCATTCAGGACCCTTTCTTCCACTCAGGAGCTATTCTCATGTCCCTTTCCTTTTCCCCAATAAAACTTCCTACTCTTAACCTCTATTTCTCCTTAGAATGAATTGTTTGAATTGGGGGAATACAAACTCGGTGTATCAGACATCCAGCAGATTGGGAATTACATTTATTTTCCTGCTATCATTGGAGATCCTGTATCACTGTGATAACCTGCTCTATAAAAAAGGATTAAAAGGCATTAAGTTTATCTTAGGCCTCTTTTTGCAAAAGGCTTTCAACACAACCTATTAAAAGACATCACATGCTCATAAAACTCACAAAGCAATAATACAATTGTCATGATTTCATTAAATAATTATGTCAAACACATTTGAGTCCTTGGGGAAATATAAATGACAAATATTGTTGAACTTGATGAATTCTTTCAAGGAGGAATAGCCAATATTCCTAGTCAATCCTTTTATGCTTTTATGGATTTTGTGCAATTTGGCCATGTAAATCTACTTTTTCATTTTTCCCTGTTGGTGGATCATCTATGTTTTTAAAAGTGAACCAGGACAATTCCTGATTGATTGATTTATTTTTTTTGTATTTTAGGGAGGGGTCTACAGGGCTTTCAGGGTCTCACTACTAGGTGAGACTCACAGTGATACACCTGCTTACATCCCCCCCCCCCAAGAGTTGGGATTACAGGTGCATGCCTCCATGCCCGGTCTCAATCACTGTCTCAGTGTGCCTCAGAGGTGGGGCCAGTGTGGCAAGTCCAGGACCAAAGCCCCAGCTCCTGTGCCTGCTTGCAGGCACTTCAATCCACTGAGCTATTTGGCTGGCCCTCTGTTTTTTATTGAGACAGGGTCCTGCCATGTAGTGTAGACTGGTCTTGAGCTCCCTTACATAGCCCAGGCTGGCCTTGAACTCCTTCTGAGTTCAGGAATTACAGGCCTGTGTCACTATACCTGAATGTTGATAGGGCTTTTTAAAAAGGAATTTATCTTTTATTTTGTGGTGAGAGCTTTTAGGGGAAGTTTATTTTATTTTATTTTGTTTCTGGTGCTGAGTACCGAATCTAGGGCTTCCAGCTTGCTAGGCAAGCATTCTACTGCTGAACCAAATCCTTAGCCCTGGGAGCTTTTAAGATGTACTCTCTTAGCCAATTTCAAATATAAAATGCAGTATATCTATAGTTACCACCTATGCATTTGCTTTAGAAGCTGAGAACTCACTCATCTGACCAACCTCCCCATATGTCCATCTACTCTTCTCTGGTAGCTACCATTCTACTGTTGGTTTCTATGAATTCACACACACACACACACACACACACACACACACACACACACACACACATTAAAAGGTGTGGACATGTTCTAGTTGCAACCCTAATGCATAAAAGCAGGGTGGAAGTTCTATGCACTTGTGTTAAGGACAAAGATGTAAAGGTCACCAGTGTCACCATTTCCTGTTGTTGATGGACCGGCACACTAGCACATTTTTAGTGACATTACTCATAACTGTACTGTGGCTGTTTAAATTGGTAGGGATGATAATGAGAGTAATTTGCAGGTAATTAAGCTTCTCCTTTCTACCTGACAGTTATGCAAACTAGGAGATGAACAGCATAGTCATGTGTTGCTTCAATTAAGCAACATTCCTTGAGGATGCTGAATAACATGGGGAGGTGATTAAAATGTTAGAGGAAAAAGATGAACTCTATTTGTTTAAAAAACAGTTCACTGAGATATAATTTACTCACCATGAAATCCACTCATGGTAAGCATATAATTCAGTGAAATTTTAGCATACCGTAGTATTTACATGGTTGTTCAATCACCCCCAAAATCTAATTGTGTAATATTTTCATCATCCTACAAAGAAAGTTGGCAACCATTTACAATTACTCTGGGTCATACCTCTGATCTTAGGCAACCAGTGATCTGCTTTGTGTATCATCTTTCTAGGACATTTGTACGAACAGAATTTTCCTTTTGAGACTTCCTGTATTAATAGACCATTATCACATTAGGGGTGGGTGGGCCCAGCATCTAAGGCTAAGTCTAAGACAAGATTAAAACAGAAAGTTAATGATGTCTCCCATGTACACTTGCTACGTCTCCTGCTTCTGATTGGATCAATATTATTTAAGTGACAATACTTGTAATTCTGGTTGGGGAGATAGCTCAGTAGAATAAGTGCTTGCCTGGCAAGTGCAGAGTCCTGAGTTAAATCCCTGGTACTACAAAAAAAAAAAAAAAAAAAAAAAATCTTGTAATTCTTTCACTGAACACAATGTCTTCAAGTTTTTACAAATTGACACATAAGAACTGTAGATGAATAATATGTACAATATATATATTATACATTATATTACATATATGTGTGATATTCAAATCAAGTTAAATATATTTATCTCTGAGTGTGTTTTTGAGGTTTAACCATGTTGTAGCACATACTCATAGTTCACTTTTTATCATTACTAAATAATTGCCTATTCTATGATTATGTCCCAGTTTTATTTCATTACCTATTCACTAGTTGATGAATATATGAGTTATTCCTAGCTTTTGGCTGTTTTTTTTTTAGCTTAAAAGCAGAATATACTTACTGGAGAAAGAAAGCTCCTGTCCTAGAGAAGGACACAAGGGGGGCCTGAGTGGGTTGTCCCCTGGCTGTTCTTGATAATGTCCTTGACAGTATTTAATGTAGCTTTCATGTGGACATGTTTTTCTTTTCCTTGGGTAAATATGTAAGAGGAATTGCTCTATCATATGATAATTCTATGTTTAAAGAAACCGAGAAGCTCTTTCCAGTGTGGCTGCAGCATTTTATATATTTACCAGGATGAGGCTTTCCACACTTCTCACTGTTTCATTTTTTTTATTATATCCATCTCCATGGATGAAAATGGTATGCATTATGGCTTTGATTTATACTTCTCCAATAAATAATAATATTGAGCAGTTCTTCTTGTTGATCATTGGCTTATTGGTGCATGTTCTTTGGTTAAATGTCTATTCAAATCCTTTGCCCATTTTAAAACTGCATTATTTGCTTATTCCTTTTTCCTGCCAACTTGTGGAGGAAACTACTACTTCAAACTTTATTGTCATTAATCCCTTGTATTGAAATTATTTTTGTTGTGCATTCCAAAATAGTAAATTGTTTTGTTTTGATTCCTTTGAGCTTTATAAAAAGAGGTTTTACATTGTATGTAGTCTTCAACAATAGGATTCTGAATGTTTCTCTAAATTCAGTTTTCTTGGTGGGAAAAAGACTTGTTTTCCCACAATGGTACTTTAAGCAGAAAACTACCTTTAAGGAGGAAAAAAATAACAAACACAAATGAGAACCTGGAGCTGCTGATTCAGTCTGGAGGATTTAATGGAGTTATTTCAAGCAGACTAAAAGGGGAACAAAAAGTGCCCTTTGTATTTATGATCAGCTGTTGTACAAGTCAGTATTATGATGTAGAATTATTTACTTCTAAATAGTGCTAGGCTGCTGGGGATTTGTTTTGTTTTCTTTTTTCAGTTGGTAAGACTAATTTCTGTATTCTGTCTCTTACTCTAAGTCTGTTAATTACATCTCTAATTCTTTTCACTAATTTAAAAATGCTGTTTCCCATTTGACATAGATTTAGAAAACAGATAATCTAGAATTGTGATTAGGATTAGATTGAATAGGCTCTTATTAAGAGCACAAGGGATTCCCATGGGGACGAGTTAATGAGTTTGGCAGATGGATTTTATGACATTTTTTTAGTTGTGAGACCTCTTTTGTCTCCTTCCTTGTTCTCAGCTTTTTCTGAGCAGAAATGCATCAGTGTGGTCTTGATAACAGACTGGTGTTGTATCTTTGCTCTGCCCTTTTATTAGCTAACAATAAACTACTCAATTTTTCATTCTCTGAATAGGGATAGAAATGTATTTATTATAGTACAATGTAAAGTAAGATGAAATTTCTACAGCAGTAATGAAGTGCAGACATTATTTTTAGTAATATATGAACAAGATTGTCAGGTCAACTTAAGTTGTCCTTTGGTGACATATGAACACAGGAAAAATAAAAACAGTTGAGATAATGCGAATATTTCATAGTTAGGTGATGCTTGTTGGGACAAGAGAGAGAAGAATCAAGGACATGAATTGGATTAGAGGGAGAAAGCATTCTGGGAAAGCTAGACAAGAAAAAAATCTTAATATTCCTGCTTAAGACAAACTGTTATCAGCTGCTGTACCACCATAAAAGTCCAGGAAAGGGGTTGAAGCATAATTCTTCTCAGGGTTATCAGACTTGATCTCCCCCATGACCTTATTTTATTACTTTTTCATTTAAGAAACCCAGTTCATCATGACACTTGATTTATCAGGGAATTAATTAATGTGTGTAGGAAAATGGAATCTGGAGAATTTTTTTCTGCTGAAAGACTAAACAGGAGATGGGGTTTGAGTAGCAGAGGCTTTAAGTTAGAGGTGGAGGCATATGGATTCAGGCCTAGTCTTAACTTGGCTTAGGCCCAAGGCGTTTGTCTGAGCTTAATGTAGAGAGCACATTATTCCTTTTTCTGTATTCAATAGAGCATTGCTTAAGTGCCATAAAACTACAGGATTTATTAGCTCAAGCATCTTGCAGAATTAGAAAGCTATGATCTTGGCAGGCATCCTCAGAAGGTGCCTACAATCGAGGCGAGCATATTTACTATCTCAGGTGGATTTGCAGACAGCAGATACTATCTAGAAGACAAGAGGAAACATGATTTCACTGGTGTGTTGGCATTTTTTATATCTCTCAGGAGATTCTTGGAAATAATTATAGGCGATATGATTATGGAGATTGTTGATAGTTGTACAGATGAGGGTGATCAATCAGGTGAGCTCTTGCTTGAGTGCTGATGTGAAGTCAGTCATTCAAATGCATATAGAAGAAGACTTCTATGATTTCTGAATTATGGAAATTTATGTTTCAAGTGTTTTGATATAAGACAAAATTGATTATAATTATGTATTTATTAATAACTATAGTTGTGGTTAAATTCTTTAGCAATGTGTTACTTTAGTTGGTATTTTTGTGGTCACTTATGTGTAGGTCACTTCTAGGTCATGGAAACCCTCTATTATATTGTAGAATCACTAAGGATGTGAAGACATTAGATTGGGAACAGTGATACAGCTCAGATCTTTCTGATTAGATGTAGATAAATGTCATCAGGAGTGACAAAGCCAATATTAGAACTCAGGTCTTATTTTGAGGGTGTGTTTTTCTGTTCTACTTTTGACCAAGAGATTACTACTGGGACAGAGGATAAACAGTGTCTCAGCCCTTAATCTATTACCATTAAAAGCATGATTTGCGTTTTCTTTTGAAGTTTTTGCTAAAAATGGTGACTTTTTACTTGGGCCTTCAGATGCCCAGTAGGTCAAATCATTCTCAACTCTGCATCTGAGCATGTTGGGCATTGAAGGAATATCTGTCTAAAGGTAGTTAAACAAGATTTACAAGTACTAAATCTACCTAGCCTATCTTATCCTCCTTGAAGACTGAGGACACCAAAATGATAAAGATTCTAGTCATTTTCAGATTCACAGGGTCATCTGATTACCAAACTTTACAATTCCATAATCTCCAACAAATACAAGTCTTCAGCCATTGCCCTAAAGCAGTAATCTCTTTGGTTCTAACAAAACATAGTGCCTTCAAACCATAACCATATGAGGCCTCCCTCTCAAGCAGAAACAGTCATCTCCTTGAATTTGAGTTTGTTGGAGAAAATGAAACTTTAAACTCTGACACTTCCTGCTAACAAGCCCCTCCCTTTCCCTTCTTGATAAGAAGCAGCTTCATGGCATCCTGTTATCTAACTTTCCAGGGGAGGCCAAAGGCTCCCAGATGTGCAGAGCTGTGAACCTGTTACCTTTGAGGAACAGCCTTTGTTCTGCTTCTGTAATGTAGCTTGCTTGCCTTTTCCTGTCACAAGCCCTATTGAAAGCTCTCATAACCCAGGGTTGGGGTACAGACTTTAGAGTGCCAAACTCCTCTGGGCCATCTAGAGTAATGAAGCCCAGAAGTAATGAATTGGTTCCCTTCACTTCTCCAAGTGCCAACTACAATTTTGTAAAAGTTGTCCTTTGTACACCCCCCAGCTGCTGTCCTGGTCACTCTCAGAGCATGCAGAGATGGTGACTGAGCCAAGGAATGGTAGCACATGCCTGTAATCTCAGCTTTTTGGGAGGCTGAACACAGGCGGATCATGAGATGTGTGATCTACGTAGTTAGACCCTGTATTCCCTGTCCTAAATACATTTAAAAAAAAATGTCCTTCATCTTGGTCAACTTTTTCATTGGTGGAACAAAAACCTGGTATTTTTAAGTTAGAGGAAGAAAGGCTTATTTTGGCTCCTAGTTTTGGAAGTTTTAGTCCAAGGTTGGCAAGCTGCAGGGCAGAAATAGCTTAGTGGAAGGGTCAGGGTGCAGAACTGCTCACATCATGGTGGCCAGGAAGCAAAGAGAGAAGGAAGAGTCAGGAAGGGGTGCACCCTTCTATGTCAGGTCCCACTCCCACTAGCACTTTTAACAGACTCAGTCTAGTGCCTCTACATCTAAGCTTTTTATAAAAGTCTTGCTATGCATGAGAATTTTGAAGGTCATTCTTGATCTAAAGCCTAACATCTCTGAAGCCATGAGGATTTCTCTGGAGTTATGAAACCATGTCTGAGATGAAATCAGAACTAAGATGACTGACCAGACCCAAACTCATAATAGCACTCTTGAAACTGGTCTCTGTTCTTTTGTGATAAAGCCATTCTGATCTTCTTCATCAATGTGAGCCCTCTTGCTTGAGTCAAGTTGAAATCCTTTCCATATTTTACTCACCTTTGTTATGGAATTGGCTTGATCTTTGTGATTTCCTTAAGCTAAAGTCCCTTATCATTTTTTTTAGTTTTCAATTAAAGCTTTTGCTTACAAAT